>CAUYRH010150971.1:0-19859 GCA_963574655.1 Perodicticus potto
CACCTATGGTACATCTTAGAAGGGTACAGGTGAAACTTACTTAATGCAGAATACAAATGTCTTCATACAATAACTAAGAAAATGCCATGAAGGCTATGTTAATCAGTTTGATGAAAATAGTTCAGATTGTATATGAAACCAGCCTTTGATTGCACTAATGTACACAGCTATGATTTAATAATAAAAACAATGAAGAAAAAAAAAAAAAGAAGAAATCCCCACATGTATGTCTCATGTACGTCTCATTCGAGTGAGCCACTAATGGGTTAAATTGGCTTTTGCCTTCACAGAAAAAGCAAAGAGGTTTGGGCTACCCTGAGGCAAACACAAAGACTGCTTTCTGGTCATCTGGAAACAGATACTTTGAAGTTTTTGCAGCCATTGGTTCCAAAGAGTTAGAAGCTGAAAAGCCTCTTGCCTGGAGACATGATCCAGAGGTTTACAAAATGTTTTACATTTTGTCAAAAGCCTAAAGATCTCAGCACTGTGGAAAAACAGAGTCATAAACCCATTTAAGGTTAAGTTGGTGAGCACATGAGGAGTTTCAGAAAGCAGTTCCCCTGTAGCTCTGTCTCTCTTATTTGTATGTAGATTTCTTACACAAAAGCTGAGGCTCATGTAAAAGGGAGTTAAGGTAAAAGAACACTGTGCTGGTTTGCAGACTTGATGTCTGCCACTTAGGTTTAGAGTTAGATAGAGGAAGTTAGATAATGATGAATGTTGTAAATCATAGATTAAGTGTGCACGTGACTGCCAATGTATGTAAGGTGGTCAGAAATAAAGTTAATTTGCTACATGCCACAATAGAGTTTGTAGCATGCTTCTTGCGCCCCTTCTTAACATTGCAGAGCAAGCTTGCACCTGAGGCAAAGCTGCAGCCCCTCATGTCTCCGGTCACACACATGAGAGGATTAGGGTGTGTGCTCTCTAGTCAGGGTGGAGCCATCCAAAACATTTTGGGGATGCTTTATTCATGACCTTGCTAGGGCTCAGAGGGTATGGCCTGCAACATGTTTGTGCCTGGAGATGGGAGTCTGATGTCTGAGCTCACCTGAGCCTGAAAAATGGGGGTTCCCTGTCCAGCTCTGAGTGGGAAAATCCTGTATCAATGTTATATTTCATAAAATGTCTTTCATTTGTATTATGTAATAATTTGGTTGCTTAAATTGTTGGGGAAACTGAATCTTTGTCAAAGAGTAAGACTCTTGCTTTATAAACCTTCTAATTGTCAGTTTGGCTGAGTGAATGGTTGACTTCATAGTGAACTGTGATCCTGTTTTGTGGGAAGTGGGTTTTTGGGAGTGAGAGAAATAAGACGGAAAGGAAAATGGCATTGTATAAGGAAAGAGTCTTGGGTGATAAATTTTGTCCTGAAACGGAATGGTTGTTTAAAAAAAAAGTTAAAGAAATTTTAGAATGTTTGTAGATTGTACAGGTTAAATGAAGCTCATAAAAGGGAATTTGTGAAGGAATTTACATGTGATCCAATTGACTATGTATTGCCTTTAAAATCTTTTGGCTTATAATCTTGTTTAAACAAATGTTTTAAGCTTCTGATATTTGACAATCCTTTCAAAATCAAAACTCTAAATTTGGTGCTTGGCACCTGTAACACAGTGGTTACAACACCAGCCACATACACCAAGGCTGGCAGGTTTGAACCTGGCCAGGGCCAGCTAAACAATGACAACTGCAAAAAAAAGAAACACCTCTAAATTTGGTCTTTTTGAAATATTAATACCACTGAAAGTCTGAGAAAGACAAATTAGGCAATTTGGTTTGTTAAAAATGTATAGGAAACATTTTCAAATATGAAATGGTGATTAATTTTGTGTGAGTTATGATTATGTGTATGTTCCAATTTTATAAAATATTGATCCGTCTTAATGTATGTTATCAGTAATAATTTTAATTTATCTCAAAGAAAAGAGGTGTCTTTTGTAATTGGCTGAGTCCAAAGTTTGTCCTAAAATAAGAAATAGGAGAGACTGACAAATTCTCTCAAATTCAAATTTCTGATGTCTTTGGAAATTAAATGCCTTTGGACTAAAAGCAAACTTCTAGAACTTTAATTAGAAAGTTAACATGTCTATGAGTATTGCTAACCTAACTTTGAACAGAACATAAATTAGTTATGTGGAACTGGGCTGGTTTGTTATGGCTTTTTGTTTGAAATACTGCTGATTCTTTGTGTTCTGTTTTCCAGAAGTCAAAAAAATTTTTTCTGTCTTTTGAGCTATTTTTAGCTTTTCAAGCAATGTATGTACTCATGGACAGAATTTGAAACATTCATTTTTTTCTCTTTACTTGAGTTCTCTGGAATTTGAAAGCCATTTGTAAGTATTCTTAATTTCTGACAATATAGTTATTTGCATAAATTCAATAAGAATCTTTTTTGTTCTATGGGACATGATGAAGGCACTGGTTATTTTACCAAGGTTTTGGATGGAATAGCATTTCCATAGGTGTCCAGACTGCATTAAGGGATTAAGGTTGACTTTATAAGGCCAATAAAAAAGCCCTTTGGAAAACTGGCCAGATACCTATCAGTAACATTTTCTGATCTGTGGTAAGTAACAAAGGTCACTTTCTGACAGATGCAGAAATCAAAATGTACTTGGGGACCTCAAGAGAAGAGAAATTTACCCAATGCGTACAAGTATCTAATGGCACAGCTGAAAGCTAGGCTCATGGAAGGCTTTCAAGTCTAACCTGAGATTCCTTATAAAAGGTTCCAGCAAAGCCAATTTTAAAGGAAAGAAAACCTAGATGGCTAATAATTATTCTTATTGCACTTCATGCAAATAATCAGACCCAGTATGTTGAAGGTACAGTATATTTTGGCAACTAAATTCTGCTTAATTTGTCTTTAGTAAAGAGAGAAATTGGAGAGAGAAAAATGGTTTAAGGAGAAGAGACGCTGTGGCCCCACACCCAACTGATGTTCAGAAATATTCACTTGAATTGTCCAGTACTTTGAATGAGTTCTGTAGGAACTCTTAAAACTATGTATTATCTTAATAACTGTGCTAAGTCTGTCAGTAGGAATACTAATTTTCTCATTGTGTAAAGCTTAGTCTCGAAACCCACAACTTGTAAATGTTTGTAGGTAACTGTTAAATGGTTTCATTCTCTTACACTCAACCCAACTTTGACTTCGTTCCTGTCAGTGTGAGAGAGCCAGAACACCACAAACGTATGCAAGGTGGCTGAGGTCTTACAGAAGCCAGATGAAAGCCCTGAGAATTTCTGTGAAAGACTGTATGAAACATACAGACTGCTAAACTATTGTATGAAGTTACTAAGGGGGGGAGAGAACAGGCCAGTTGAGTAGGAATCCAGCCAACCAAAGACTTCAAGAGGCTAAAGGAAAACTGTGAGCAGTCCTGATGCCAGGCTTTCCTGACCTGGCCAAGACTTTTGAACTGTACATATCAGGAGAAGAAAAAGAACAGCTGGGGGAGTGCTCACCCAGAAGGTAGCATCCTGGGCAAGACCAGTTGCTTATCTCTCTAAGCAACTTGATGGGGTCTTGAAAGGATGGCTACCATGTAATTGCAACCACTGCCATGCTGGTGCAAGAAGCTGATAAGCTGACTCTAAGGCAGGATCTTAGAGTGAAAGTACCCCACTCTGTGGTCACTTTAATGAGCACTAAGGGACATTTCTGGCTCACTAATGCAAGATTAATTAGGTACCAAAGATTAATGTGTGGTAATCCATGCCTAACAATAGAAGTATGTAACACCCTGAACCCAGCCACGCTCCTCCCACTCATTGGAAGAGAGACTGAGCATGACTGTACAGAAGTTACAAATAATGTGTATTATAGCAGACCTGACTTGCATGACCAGCCTTGGACAGATGCTGACTGGGATTTGTATGTAGACTGAAGCAGTTATGTGATGGCGTAAGGTAAGAAACAGGCTGGGTATGCAGTGGTTACCTTAACAAAGACTGTAGAGGCTAAGCCCCTAACCCAAGGAACATAGGCTCACAAGGCTGAGTTAATTGCGTTGACTTGAGCCTTAGAACTAAGTCAAGGGAAAAGTGTGAATATCTACACAGACTCCAAGTATCCTTTTCTGACTCTCCAAGTGCACAGGGCAATGTACAAGGAGAAGGGACTATTAAATTCTAGGGGGAAGGACATTAAGTATCAGTAGGAGATACTTTAGTTGCTAGAGGCAGTATGGAAACCCTGGAAGGTGGCAGTGATACACTGTTGTGGACATCAATGAGATGCTTCCACCATCACTAAAGGGAACACTAGGGCTGATACTGAGGCAAAAAGGGCTGCACCCAAGCTGTATCAGATGTCACGAGTGGCTCCCCCCATCCTGTGGGTTCCAGATCTCACACCTATCTACTCCCAGGAGGAGAAGGAATGGTTGGCAGCAGAGGGGAGCCAGGAAATAGAGGGAGGATGGATAAAGATGCCAGATGGACGAGTAGCAGTCCCCCAGCTTCTAAGAGCCACCATGGTGACAGCCATGCATGAGAGCACTCATCTGGGACAGGAGTCTTTAGTGAAGTTGCTGGGCCAGCACTTCTACATCTCCCACCTGGCAGCCCTGGCCAAAACCATCAGTCAACAGTGTGTCACCTGCAGCCAGTTCAATGTGCACCAAGGACTGACAGTATCCCCAGGAATCCAGTTGTGTGGAACAATGCCCTTTCAGGACTTCCAGGTAGATTTTATTAAAGTGCCCAGGTGTAAAGGGAACAAGTACTTTCTGCTGATGGTCTACACATACTTGGAATAGATGGAAGCCTTCCCCACCAGGATGAAGAAAACTACTGATGTAATAATGTTGCCTGGGTAGATCATCCCATGGTTTAGGTTACCACTCTGTTTTAAATTTGACAATGGACTAGCCTTCACAACACAAATAGTACCAATGATAGCTAAAGCTTTAGATATCACCTGGAAGCTATATATGACATATAGTCCTCAACACTTGGACAGGGTAGAGTGCATAAACAAGGCCATAAGATCAGAAATCTGTAAACTCTTCCAGGAAGCAAAGCTTAATTGGATACAGGCCTTGCCACTGGTGTTGTTCAAATAGACCTCTGTCAATCCTCTGAAATTTAGCAGGGACTCCTAAAAGAACTGGAAGAAACAATTGAATAGACGAAAGCCCTAGAAAGAGTAGGAAGGAAGATCTCCACTTGGGTAATTAATTAACCATGTTATGTTTATTCTTTTGTGTCTGTATAGCCTTTCTTTCTAGAGTATCAAGGAGACCAAGTCTAGGTCAAGGATCAGAACCTGGTCCCCCTCAAAACAAAGTAAAAATGGACTTTACACTATCGTCCTGACCACATGTGTGGCAGTGAAGGTGGACAGAATCCTCACCTGGATTCATCACAACTGGCTGAATAGAGCTTCACTGCCCTGTGGGAAGCAAAGATAACTTTTAAAACTGTCAACATGCCCTGCTCTAGCCACATACTGGAAGCTGGCTGGTGAATGCATGGCTGAAGCCTGAGGAAACTCCTTGAGGGACGTGTCTTAATTGGACTTTGGACTTTGGGAAAAGGGTAGGGGGGATGTGACACAGGGAAAAGTAAAAACTCATATGTATATTAGCCCACTACCATGGTACTATTAAGGCCTGGGTAGAGAACTCAAGAGGAGTCACAGTCCCTGAAACCTAACTGCTAATCCAGACCAGGGAAATAGAAAAGCCCAGCCAGGTGACTCTGAAGTTCACTGCCTGTAGTGTCATGAAAGGGTACTAAAGCAGAAGGAATTAAGAAAGAAACTACAGTACAGATCAAGAATACTTCTGTGCCTTAGATTTTATAGAAAAGTGATGTAAAGTTGAATGTGAAAAGTGATTAATATTGGCACCTGCAGAAGCAAGCTGATATTGAGACCCCTAGTTAAAATGTACGTGGAGTCTCAAAAGAGGGTAATGAGAGAGTATACCCAAGAAGAGTGAGGACCAAGAGAACAGGTCTTCTCAAGGAGACCACAAGGATACACCTGCAGGGTCCTCTCTATGGTGACTCAACTCTTGGAAATTTGTAGACTTAACTTCCTGGAACTTGGAAACTTCTACTTCCGTGAAATCCTGTAGTTTTGTGGGGGCTAGAATAGCATCTCCCACTTGGTTCAAACTGGCCAATGAGAAAGGTACCTGTGGGTTGGACCTTTTTGACTAGAGATAAAAAGGGAAAGACCAAGCCAGTCTGGAAGCATGGCCATTTGGAATTCTTCTATGCCATAAGCTTCCGGCCAGTGAATAAAGCCCTTCCTCTTATAAACATGGTGTTTGGGTGCTCTTTCTCTCCATTGGGCCTCATCTTCCTGCAACAGTCTGAAGTGCCCTATTGTGCAAGATTTCTTTTTTCTCAGAGACAAACCCCAGATGTGTAAAACCTGTCACATAGAACCAGTTCTCTTAGCTTTATTAACCTCCCCAAATGGCCAGGGATTCCTGACAGAGACAGTCACCACCTAGTTCCAACCCACCAACTATTTCTCCTGCACCTCCTCCGTGCCTTTAGAAAGCCTCAAGGAGTCTGTTCCAAGAGTTTCTTCTGGTCCTTTTGGGATGCTTCCCAGAAGGCAACTGTATCTTTCTTCGTGTTCCGTGGTTGAAACCACAGGTGGCAAAAGGGAAAATGTGTGAGTATTCACTCTCTTTTCTCTGGCAGATATAAAACAAATTAAGGTTGACTTAGGAAATTTTTCTGATGACCCAGATAGGTACACAGATGTTCTCCAGGGTACAGGACAAAGCTTTGACCTTTCTTGGAGAGACGTAATGCTACTACTAGATCAACTTTAACTTTAAATGAGAAAAATGAAGACTTAGATGAGACTAGAAAGTGAAGTGATTTGTGGTTTATGTCCAATACTGATAGCAGCATGTCCTCTGAGGAAAGGGACAGATATCCCATGGGAAGACAGGCAGTTCCCTTTGAGAATCCTGAGCGGCACCCTGAGAAGCAAGGTGACTGGTGGCATGAACTTCTTCTAACATGCATTCCTCCCAGAAGGTTTACGTTGATCCAAGAAAAAGCCCATGATTATACTAAGTTGTCTAGTATTTACCAGGAACAAAATGAAAGTCCCTCAGTCTTTCTTGAGTGGCTTAGGGAGGCAATGAGAAAACACGCTTAGTTGACGCCCAACTCTTTAAAGGACCACATTAAAAGGTAAATTTATCATTCAGGTGGCTCCAGACATTCGAAGAAAACTCCAGAAATTGGTGGGGTTCATAACCTGGACAATCTTCTTAAAATAGCCACAGTGGTCTTTTATAATCGAGGTCAGGAGGAATACGAGAAGAAAAATAGGATAAAAAGAATGACAGCTCTAGTAATGGCACTCCAACAAACGGGCACCATTCAGGGGCAGAGGGAAGCCAGAGGAGCTATGAAGAAGAGCTTCCAATGTGTGCCACTTTAGGAGAGATTACCCCCAGCAACACCATCTGACGGGTAAGCAACTGGGCCCCTGTCCAGAATGCAAGGGTGATCACTGGAAGACAGCCTCCTGGACAGGAAGGCCTCCTGGGACAATAACCCTATCAGCCCCTGAACTGGACTGAAGGTGCCTGGGACAGTTTCTCATGGCGCTAGCTTGTGTCACCACACCTCAAGAGCCCCAGGTCTAACTCATAGTGGAAGGCTAGAAGACAGAATTTATTTTGGACACTGGAGCAACCTTTTCTGTATTCCCCTCTAACCCAGGTCTTCTATCCCCAAATCTGTAACTGTACAGGGGGTGTCTGGAAAGCTGGTTACCAAATTCTTCTCTCAGCCTTTAATCTGCAATTGGGGCAACTGGATGTTCTCTCATGCCTTCCTAATCATGCCTGAAAATTCTGCTTCCCTTTTGGGAAGGGACATACTAACTAAAGTGGGAACAACCATTTATATGAATATGGGACAGAAAACAATACTATGCCTTTTCTTATTAGAGACAGAAATTAACCTAGAAGTATGGGCTACTGAGGGACAGGTGGGAAGAGCAAGATATGTTCAACCTGTCCAAATTAAGTTAAAAAATCTCAATCAAAAACAATATCCTCTAAAAGCACACACTAAGAATGGGTTAATACCCATAATACACAATCTAAAGCAACATAAATTATTAATACCTTGCAATAGCCCATGTAACACTCCTAGGAGTGCCAAAGCCAAATGCGACTTGGAGACTAGTTCAAGACCTCCGCAGTATGAATGAAGCACTCATTCCTCTCCATGCTATAGTTCCCAGTCCATATACATTATTATCTCAAATCCCTGAAGAAGATGCCTGTTTCAGTCCTAGACTTACAAGATGCCTTTTTCTGTACCCCTCTTCACAAAAATTCCAAATACCTTTTTTATTTGAAAACTCCTCTGACTCCAACACCCAACTCACATGGACTGTGTTGCCTCAGGAATTTAGGGATAGCCCTCAGTTGTTTGGGCAAGCCTTAGACCAAGACTTGAGTCGTTTCTCATATCCCACAGTAACTCTTGTTCAGTATGTAGATGACCTTCTTTTGGGAGCACTAGATGCAGAGGAATGCCACAAAGCTACCCAAACTCTATTAAACTTTCTAGTTGATTGTGGGTACAAAGTTCCCAAGGCTAAAGCCCGGTTACGTATACCTGAAGTGCACTATTTAGGTCTCTAGCTTACACAGGGGAAAAGAACTTTGGGTAAAGAAAACAGTAGAACCAATATTGGCTCACCCTAAACCTTGAACTTTCATCTTAAGGGCTTCTTAGGAATTACAGGCTTTTGCAGACTCTGGATTTTTGGATATAGTGAAATAGCTGGACCACTCTATTCTTTAATAAAAAATGCTCAAAAGGAGTGCCTGGTTACTCTAAAAATAGAACCATAAAACAGATAACAAGGACTTGTGATGTATATCAGAGAAACAATCCTTTAACTCACCATCTAGATACCTTATGTATAAAAAAACAAAGTAAATATCCAGGTGAAGATTGGCAAGTAGATTTTACTCAACTCCCTATGGCACGTGGTACACAATATTTACTAGTATTTGTGGATACTTTTATTAATTGGGTTGAAGCATTCCCTTACAGGACAGAAAAGGCCCAGAAAGTTGTAAAGGCTTTAGTACATAAGATTATCCCCAGATTTGACTCCCTCAAAGTTTGCAAAGTGATAATGGGCCTGCCTTCAAAGTAACTGTTACACAGGGAGTATCTAAAGCCCTGGCAATAAAATATCATCTATAGTGTTCTTGTAGGCCCCAATCCTCTGGAAAGGTAGAAAAAAATGAATGGTAAAATCAAAGGACAGTTATGAAAGATAACTCAAGATACTTATCTCCCTTGGACTGAATTACTTTCCATTGTTCTCCTTAGAATAAGAAATTTACCTCAGAAATGTGGTTGTAGCCCATTTGATTTATTATATGGAAGGCCCTTTTTAATGAACAATTTATTATTAGATCAAGAAACTATGGAACTAGTAAAATATATTAATTCTTTAGATAACTTTCAAAAAATCTTAAGAACCTCCCAAATACATATTTACATTCAACACTGAAAGAGCTTTTCTCTCCTGGAGATCTAGTTATGATCCAAACTCTTCCCTCCAATTCACACTCTCACCCCAACTTGGAAAGGTCCTTTTCCTGTTATCTTGTATTCTTCTACAACTGTTGAAGTTATGGGAATAGATTCCTGGATACATCATTCAGGTGTAAAATCCTGAAACCCACCACCTCCTACAGAAGCGGACCATGAAGAGAATTAACTACAGTCCACCTAGGACTTGTGAGCCTAAAGAAAATTTGAAGTTATTATTTAGAAACCAGCAAGGGAAGTGTTAATATAGTTCTCTTTTGAAATCACTTATTTTATTATTTCCAACCTGACACCAATAGTTTAACCCCCTCCTCTCACTGTTCTATCCTTAACTTTTAATATGCTAACCAGATTTGTTGTCTTCGAGAGATGATCTCATCAGACCACAAACAGTAAAGATGGTTCCAGTCCAAGACCTGATTCTATTACAGACCCCTTGATCTCCCTCCCTTCTGGAGAGACCCTGACTGTCCCCTTCTATCATCACCAGGTCCAGCAGGAAGCAGTTAGATTGAGTTGTCGTCCTTTTTCCCTAACAGCAGTTAGAGTTTCTATTTGGAGAAGGAGGATTGATACAGGTTTCCCCTCTTCATTCAAGTCTGGACAGGAGACCCCAGTTTTCCTAGGCTTGGGCAGGTTCATGAAGGGAACATCCTGACCTTTTGCCCTGAGCTGGAGGGACTGCATTCATTCCTTTGTCAGTAACACTCATTAACGATGAAAACGTGTTTTCATCTGCCACATCCTGACCAAGTGTAATTCTCAAGACCTAGTACCCCTAGATAAAGAGCCCATGTAGAGACTCCCCAGTTAGTTCTTTCCTCCATCAGAAGCTCTGGTGCTTTTTATTTCTGTATTCCTTTCTAATAAAATCATGTCTTGCCACTGATCTGTGGTCTGTGGGTTCATTCCTCAAATCCCTGAGACCAAGGACTTACTGAGGAGTGAAATTCTGGTAAGAACGGTATTGGCCCCTCTACCCAGTAAGTTAATAAATAAGGAACCACATGTCTCAAATAATGCCACTGATAAAGACACGGACTCCCTAATCTTTGGAGCAGCCTCCTAGGCCCTACCTCACCTCCTACAGGCATGAACTCTCACACTAAATCATGGAAAAATGTCCAATGTAAAGGATTAGGTCCTAATGAAAGAAATCTTGGCACATTCCTTCCATACAAAGCATGACTACACTCTGTTTTCAAATCACTATTCTGAACCCTTGTCCAACCAGGGCTCAGCCTCAACACAGCCTGCTGCATCCTAAAATAGGACATTCATCTTACCATGTATCTACCAAAACTGGCCTGGTCCAGAAAGAAGCAAAATAAATCCCCAAAGAAGTTCCCCATACAGGCCACCAACATGAAAGCATGGTAGAGCTTTAAACAATGGGTTTTTGGATGGTTAGAGAATTGAAAGACACACCATTAGCGAACACTGAACCACAAAAACAGACTAGGATGAGTGACTGTCCTTTTCCTTTGTGAAAAGAGATAGAAAAAAGAAAACCTGCTCGCCACCCTCACAGGCAAACCATACATGTTCCTTCCAAGCAGGGAGGCACTTCAAGCCACACTAGGGAATAATCTGGCCAGAGGCTTTCAGTTTACACACCCCTTCCGACTGGACAGGACAACCAGAATGAAATAAAGAGTACATGCTAAATTAGAGGATGCAGAGTTTATTGATAGACATAAAAAAGCTCTATAAATGTTAAGCCTTAACAATAAAAAGGTAATGAAAATGGTTCACCAATCTTTACTTAAATTTTTATTTCTTATATACTCAAAGCTATCCTTTTTCCAATATGATATTCTTTCTTAATTTATATAGTTCAAAACAAAAATATTAATTTTTAGTATAATTCAATAATTTATTTTAATATTTTACTTCAAAAGTTAATCTAAGTCAATCCACCTAAACTATTCAAAATAGTTATTTTTAAGATAACTAAATTTATAAAATAATAAAAATAAAAAACAATAAAAGTTAAACAAAACCTAAACCAACCAAACCAGCTATGTCAAAGAGAAGATAGAGAATAAAAATCAGAGAAAAATTAAACTGACTAGACCAGCTGTGTCATGTCCCTCTTAGCCTGCCTGACTCCAGTTTTTTCTCACTACATGTGCTTTCCCAGGCTCCCCTCTGCCCTGTTGTTCTATCTGCCCTTGAATAAATTTATTTCTACGTTATTCTTCTCTGGCCCTATGCTTTTATTATTATTATTATTATTAGTTTTAACTACTTCCTTGAAAGTTGCTTTCTGCTTTACAAAATTACCTCTAAATAAATAGATAAAAGACTGTTTTTTGCTTTTCAAAGACCTCTTAACTACCCAGCTGAACAAATGTAGCAGCCACTTGACCTCCAAAAGAACTGTCTTCAATTGGAAATTTACCCCAAGCAAACACTGGTAGTAATTTTAATAACCATATTTCCACTATTTGGAAGAAGTACTTGCCTTCTTTATGTTAGCAATTAGGTCTTTACTACATTCAAGCTCAAAGAGATGAAAAACTGAACTTCAGAGGCTTACCTTGTGGGTCTGTTTGTGGTACTACTCAGTCAAGACTTCAGACATGACAGAAAGTCTGCTTCGGGACTTTAGTAGATGGCATTTAACATAAGAACCTTTTCTTAAAGGTTGCAAAGCTAAAGAATCAAAATGGGGATATGACCGCAACCATAGAGTGTGTCAGGAGTGAATGCCTGAAGCAGAACTGGAATGGACGTAGAAGCTGCTGGTGGTGTTTGGAACATACAGGGAGCAGATCTCTAAAGGTAGTTGGACATATAAAGAAAACAAACCCTTAGTTGTAGATGAAAATGCCACTCATAGAAGGCGGGCATTCAGTTTTGTTCTCTCCTTTCAAAATCTCATCAGTGCTTCCCCTTTGCTCAAACCTAATGGGAAGCTAGTTGTTAAGGGACGCAGGAAAATAACATTTTCAGCAGTCTATACTTTACAATAAAAATAATAGCAGGAAAAAGATGAAGATAAGGTCTTAAACAAAAAAGCCCTTATTACACAGTTCCACCTCCAAAATTATTAACACAAGTATGTCATCCCTCAAAACAAACTTCTCATAGTCCAGATTAGTTGTTGAAATACCACTCACAATCAGATTTTGAAACATGTTTATATTTTTATTTATTTTCTCCTGATATTGTTTTTGAATCCTTATTCTTTTAGATTCTGTTGTTCATTATTTCAATAGTACATTTATGCCCAAAACTCACTTGCTCCAGTGTCTTTTCATGATACCCAAATCTAGATGAACCCAAACCACTACTTTTTCTTTTCTTTACCTCCAGCTTTCAGGGGCTATCTGAGAAAATTATATAATAGTTTAGGTTGTTTTCTTTATAAATCCATGCTCACTAACCTCAAAAGTCCTTCAATATTGACCTGTAATTCTGCTACATTAATCTGGACTGGTCATTCTCTGATTCTTTACAATGTGTTTTTCTATTCTTCTGCACTATCTTTAACTGTCTATATTCCTACCAGGACTATCAGGAGATAATCTCTTCTTATTCACAGTACAAAAAAAATAAAAGGCATAAGAGAAGAATTTTTCTGTTCATGAAGGTAATGCACTTACTACATCTGCTCCCATCTTTATCTCCTTTGCTCATTTAACAGAACAGAATCCCTACTTTTACTGAAGGCAATTTTCTCATTCCTGTTGTGGATTATATCCCCTTCTACCTCCTCAGGATCCTTTTAATTATTATTAAAACATTCTAACATCTTCCAAATTGGAGAACAATAAATAAGAAGAGTCAAGCAAAAAAGAAATTCAAAATCAAACTCACCATTTCTCCACTCAACTTCTACTGTGATTAGCCCCCCTTTCTTCTCTTCTTTTCTTCAAACGCGTTTTTAAAATCATTCTTTAAAAAGTGTATCTATATTCAGTGTCTTCATTTCATCACTTAGTCATCTTCAGCCCACTCCCAATAGAACCCAGATGTTACCAGGCCAATAAAAATTGCTAGATGCAATTCGGCAGATTTTATCTTTTAGTTATTTTACCCTCAAGTTGCATTTGCTTCCCTCTTTGAAACTTGATTTTCCTTGACCAAAACTCCCTAGTTTTCCTGTTTCTCCTTTTGCAGATACATCTGCTTCTCTCCAGAAATTAGATGTCGAAATTCTTCAAAATTCAATTCTATGCCATTATGTACTTTCATTTTCAAACTCAAAAGATGATTTTATAGAAACCCACAACTTCAATTACTGCCTCAATGGAGATTAGACATACAAGATAGGACAATTATGTTCAAAAACTCATCCTAGAAAAAAGTGCTAAATACCTCATTGCTGAATATAACTATGGTTTCTTTCAAGTATTACCCTCAGGAACCTATAAACCAACACTATTGCCCAGTCCACCCTTCAAAGTAAGTTATCTGGAATGTTTCATCTGGAATGGCCATCAGAGCTGTCATCATACTGGTACATGTACAGTCTTCACTTATCATCATTAATATGCCCTTGAAAACTGTGCTCTTAAGTGAAGTAATGCTATGAAACCAAATGCTATGTACCATAGGCACATAACAAAATTAGTTTCACCGTAGGTTAATTGATATAAATGAGTTAACTTTTAATGGCCTCTTTTTGGTCACAAAACCATCACCAAACCTGTAAATAAAGACCCCAAATACTTCTAATATTAAACACTGAAACAAATGTGAACCATACATGCATTTATGAAAGATAATAAAGGCTCGGCGCCTGAGGCTTAGCGGCTAGGGTGCCAACCACATACACTGGAGCTAGCAGGTTTGAATCCAGCCCAGGCCTGCTAAACAACAATGACAACAACAACCAAAAAATAGCGTTGTGTGGGCACCTGTAGTCCCAGCTACTTGGGAGGCTGAGGCAAGAGAATAGCTTAAGCCAAAGAGTGGGAGGTTGCTGTGACAAAAGGGTGACAAAATGAGACTCTGTCTCACACACACATGAAAAGATGATAAAAACAAGGTAATTATTTACCCAGTTTTGTGGTGGAAGTTGTAGTGGTGGTTGGTGAAATCAAGAAATAAATGTTTATAAAGTGCAAATGGTAAGGAACACCTCCTCCTACCATGGAGTTCAAAATCAGATCATACCAAGTATGGTTGGTTCATTGAACACTTACAAAACAACAATAAATGTGCATTTATATGATTACATCTACTTAATAAATTTTTAGTTTGCAATAATTTGTATTCATTTATTCGCTTTCCAGACTGCTTAATCCAATTCAGAGTCATGCAAGGCCAGAGCCTCTCCTGGCAGCTCAGTATAGGAGATCAGAATCAACCCTAGTTAGGACACCGTCCCATTCCAGGATGCACTCACACTTGCTTAGACAATTTAGGCACACCAACTAATCTAATGTGAATTTCTTTGGGATGTGGAAGGAAACCAGAATACTGGAGGAAAGCCCAGCCTACAAAGACACAGGCAGAATGTCCAAACTCCACATAGACAGTGGCCCTGGCAAGGAATATGTATATATATATATTTTATCAGCATTATAACCAAAAGACATTGAAGACATTATTCAGGGCCTTGCTATATCTGATATGGCTAATGTGAATTCTGTATATTCAATTGTCCATTAAACAACTCAATCTGTTTATCTCAAATATACATAAAACTCAACATACTCCTGGCCTTCCCCAACTCTTAATCTGTCTGTCTTCATCTTTGTCTTAGTGTATGGTGACACCATTCATCCAGGCATATAAGCCAGATGCCTGGCAATAATCCTTGACTTCACTCTCTCTCATCATCCACCAAATCCTATCCATTACCAATCCTGTCGAATTTCTCTCTTAGGTTCCTATTCAATCTATTCACTGCTCTCTACTCATCATTCTAATTGGCAAATTACTGCATGGATCTAAGTTACCCTCTTGCTCTTCATGATCCTTGTAATTTTTGTGGCCAGAAAATACATGAAAAAAAATTGTCTTTATATTTTTTTTGCTTCTATTCCTCCATCATCCTTTCTCTAATTGTAGAACATATACAGTATGCCCTAAAAAATATTTGCCTCTGGAAATGTGATACCAGTAAGTGTCAAGGTATGAAGAAAGAGGCTCCAAGGCAATTGGAAGGGTGAGTGAAAAATAAGTGGGTATGATAAGCAGTGGCTGATACCACCCTGCTATTGGCTGGGACCCTAGAGCTGAACCAAGTCATTATAGGGAAATAACTGAGGAGATATATAGGGAAGCCATGTAATGAGCATGAAGTATCCATCGTGTTAAATATTCCAGAGTCTTAAACATTGTACCAACACATTTAGCAATGGAATATGAAAGCACCAATGAGAAAAAGTATGAAATCGTCTCAGAAGCCCAGGGGGACCTCCATAATACCTTTATGTTATAGAACTTTTATACAATTCTAGTTCTACAATGAACCACAAATAATGGCCAACACTGACTTCTCTCCCTGCTATGTTATTTTAAAACTTATATTCATTTAATCTAAGAAGTAGTCACTTGGTTTATAATGGCAACTCGTAAATGCTTACTTTGTTATATAACAAACACTTTGTCTGTATAATTTTCACTGACTGGAATAACGTTCTTTCCACAAGAAAACTAAAGAGAATGAACTAAGGAAAAGAGAATTTTTTATGCCTTCAGCTATTCTGTTAAAAATCTTTGTGATCTCTGACCTATTATGTCTGGAAGAAAGAAAAAAAAAATAACAATTTGGAAATTTAGAGATGGGTTTCCTTACTTAAAGCTATAGATTTTCTAATTGAGTGCATAATATTATTTCATATGCTTTATTTTTTAATGTAAAGCTAAATTCCCATGTGCTCTTAGTAGAAAAGGGATGAAAGTCCCAATACAGATAGATTTACCTTGATGAAAAGGGAATGATGACCATCTCCATTTACAAAGGGAAGGAGAAATTCAAAACATCCTATGCTATAAAATGTTAAATTCAACATTTTTGAAAGCTGTGATTATTTTGAACCCAATGTTTTTGAAACTTAAAATTAAGCATAACATATATACATGATTTCCACACATTTAAAATAAGTTGTTAAATTGTTAGGACAAGGTATTTTTCTTTTTCTTTTTTTCAAAATTAAGACACGTTAGTAAGACCTGAAAATAGCCTCCAGAGGGCAACCAAGTTATATAATTGCAAACAATCCTATCAAAATACTTATACGTTGTCTCCAACAAAAGCATGGACTTATTTAAGTTAAAGTTTGAAAAGACACTAATAATAGTTAATTCTTGAAAAAAACACCATCATCTAAAGTCTTCCATTATTGTTCGTAAGGAAACCCTCTGTAATTTCATGCCATAACAGAGCAAGGGCCCTTGTTCAGCAAATTTGTTATCAGTTCATACAAGTTCCAATCAATTTCTCTGCTCACTGAAGCGTACCTATCCTAGGCATCTTGTTATAGCAAGCAGAATTTGGATTTTAAAGTTCAAAAGACTTGTATTCGAAGGCAGCTCTGCAATTGGTGAAGAATAGGGTAAATAATACCATCCTTATTCCTCATGGTTCTTTGAGAATTTAATGAGATAAATATATAAAGACAACTACCTCCAATGTGGATAAACTTTATCTTCTGCTTGTTTATTTTGTACCTATCTCTCCAACCCCCTCTTTTCCCTGTAGGATATAATTATGTTATTAACTTTCAATGCTTGTGATATGTTATTCTCCTATTACTTGTCCACAAAGTATGTTTTTAAAAATTACATAGAGATAAAGTGGTGATTAAGTTGAAGTAATTGACATTTCTTCATACCCCCTAAACAGAAATACATCTAGTAAATATTGTTGGAGGTTTATTAGTCTGTGGTTGTTTAATGAATAGAATCAATGACGAAGTATTTCTAACTGTGAATCCATTGAACTGACTCTCAACTTGTACCAATGTGTTATTGCTACTTACTTCGTCTTTATTAAAGCCACATCCCTCTAGGAATTGTAGTTAAGTTTACTTTGTATCTGCCCTTTCTCATTCTTCCTTACCTACATCTAACTGGTTAGCAGATGATCCCTTTTGATACTTTTTTCACATTTTCTCAAGTATTGCTTCTTTATTATTTCTTTAGATTATGCCCTTATAAAATGACCTTCCTACTGGTCTCCCTAATTTAGTCACAGATCAAGATGGCCTTAGTGTTTCCCTCAGCTTGATTAAACTTGAGACAAATCTTTTCTTGACCATAGGTCTCTGACCTCCCTTTTCTCAAAACATTTACTTTAGAAAACTTGCAATTATAAATTCTTTCTATGCCCCTTTGAGATATAAATCTCCTCCTAGCCTCTTGTCGCTTTTATAAAACAGGGATGTCTTTTTCAAGGACCTGGAAGCCAATCCTTTGGAAAATGTAATTATGAAAAAAAAGCTCCCTTACTTTCCAGTTCCTGTGGCAGGCTAAGAGCCTAATTTAGGTAAGTGCCAATAAGCAAATACAGATGGCCTAATCACATTGACCAACCTCTTCCCTAACATCTTCCAGCACTTTTCCTAGAAGTTAAAATTAAAATTTCTCTCACTTGCATCAGCAGAGTTGAGTTCAATCTCCCACTGTTTTGTAACAGTTTTGACTCTTATTACAATTGTCTGGAATAAAATCTTTCTTGCCTGTTAAACTCCATTTGGTGCTATTTTTCTTTACTATCACTCCTTCACTAACTCCAAACTGTTTGAATAACTCCATATTTCCTGCTGTATAAAGCTCCAAACTTTTCCATAGTCTTGCACCTTTGAAACTCACTCTCAATATTCCACTTTCTGAATTCTTTCTTCCAATAAAAATAATCCTTTATCTCTCTAAATATGGCTAGTATTTTTCTACTTTGAGATCTTTGTATCTTTTCTAATTTTTTTTTTATTGTTGGGGATTCATTCAGGGTACAAGAAA
The DNA here is from genome assembly GCA_963574655.1 of Perodicticus potto. Classification (NCBI taxonomy): domain Eukaryota; kingdom Metazoa; phylum Chordata; class Mammalia; order Primates; family Lorisidae; genus Perodicticus; species Perodicticus potto. The sequence continues at coordinate 18,496 of CAUYRH010150971.1, forward strand.
CCATGTTGCACTGATTGTATTGTTGGGTAAAGTCCCTCTTACAATCGTGTTTTTCCCCCAAAAGGTGTGGCACACACCAAGGCCCCAAGACCCCACCCCCCTCGCTCCTTCCCTCTCTCTGCTCTTCCTTTCCCCACCCCTCCCTCATTCTTTCTCTCTCTGCTCTCTCCTTTCCTCACCCCCACCTTGTCATTAATTGTCATTAATTGTCCTCATATCAAAATAGAGTACATGGGATTCATGCTCCTCTGTTCTTGTGATGCTTTACTAAGAATAATGTGTTCCACTTCCATCCAGGTTAATACAAAGGCTGTAAAGTCTCCATTTTTTTAATTGCTGAATAGTATTCCATAGTGTACATATTACACAGTTTGTTAATCCATTCCTGGGTTGGTGGGCATTTAGGCTGTTTCCACATTTTAGCAATTGTAAATTGAGCTGCAATAAACAGCCTAGTGCAAGTGTCCTTATGATAAAAGGATTTTTTTCCTTCTGGGAAGATGCCCAGTAATGGGATTGCAGGATCAAATGGGAGGTCTAGCTTGAGTTCTTCGAGAGTTCTCCATACTTCCTTCCAAAAAGGTTGTATCAGTTTACAGTCCCACCAGCAGTGTAAAAGTGTTCCCTTCTCTCCACATTCACGCCAGCATCTGAAGTTTTGAGATTTTAGATGTAGGCCATTCTCACTGGAGTTAGATGGTATGTCAGGGTGGTTTTGACTTGTATTTCTCTAATAATTAGGGATGATGAGCATTTTTTCATATGTTTGTTAGCCATTCATCTGTCTTCTTTAGAGAAGGTTCTATTCGTGTCTCTTGCCCATTGATATATAGGATTGTTGGCTTTTATCATGTGGATTAATTTGAGTTCTCTATAGATCCTAGTTATCAAGCTTTTGTCTGATTCAAAATATGCAAATATCCTTTCCCATTGGGGATGTTGTCTATTTGCTTTGGTTATTGTCTTCTTAGCTGTACAGAAGCTTTTGAGTTTAATTAAGTCCCATTTGTTTATTTTTGTTGTTGCAATTGCCATGGTGGTCTTCTTCATGAAGTCTTTCCCGAGGCCGATATCTTCCAGTGTTTTTCCTATGCTTTCTTTTAGGAATTTTATTTGTCATGCCTTAAATTTAAGTCCTTTATCCAACTTGAATCAATTTTTGTGAGTGGAGAAAGGTGAGGGTCCAGTTTCAGTCTTTTACATGTGGATAGCCAGTTCTCCAAGCACCATTTATTGAATAGGGAGTCTTTCCCCCAAGGTATGTTCTTGATTGGTTTATTGAAGATTAGGTGGTTATAAGATGTTAGTTTCATCTCCTGGTTCTCTATTCGATTCCAAATGTCTATGTCTCTATTTTTGTGCCA
>CAUYRH010150972.1:0-26552 GCA_963574655.1 Perodicticus potto
CGCCTGTAGTCCTAGCTACTTGGGAGGTGGAGGCAGGAGACTCGCTTGAGCCCAGGAATTGGAGGTTGCTGTGAGCTGTGATGCCACAGCACTCTATCCAGGGTGACAGCTTGAGGCTCTGTCTCAAAAAAAAAAAAAAAGGCTAAGTGGGTATTTGACATGTAATCTGACCAAAACTAATATTCTGTTTGTAGTCAAAATCCATTTAAGAGACTAAAAATTGCCAATAAACAAGGATACTTGGTTTGGCAATATATCAGATATTTGTTGTTTCTAAGCTCTAAGTATGGATTTTTGACTATCTTTTAGACCTCGTAGATGTTCAAGTCATGCACATTTTTGCTGGAACATATGCCAACTTTGTGACAACGCATCAGGTATCTATTACACTTTCCGTTACTTAAAATATTTTTTTCTCTTGATTTCAGAGCAATATCTCAAACATTGTGTTATTCATATCAATTCAGATTGCTTACTAAAACAGATCCTCTGTTGGAATGCTTTTGAAAAAATATCGTGTAATTCTCACTTCTTCATTTGTCAAACTTTTAACAGATTAGACTCTCAAATGCAAAAATACTGCTTAACAAGATTGATGATGATAACCCTAATAACTAATATTAATTGCAGTCAGTATGTGTCAGGCCCCAAAGCACTTCAGAGGGATCAATATTTCCCCCCATTTTATGGATGAAAAAAATTGAGTCTCAGAGAGGCAAATTTACCCAAAGTTACACCGTTAATAAATGGTAGAGCTCGATTCAAAACGAGGCGGTCTAACCCCAAAGCTTACCCACCAACCACATCCTACCATCGTGTGTTTTTAATTGTTAACAAAGAAGGTTTTATTATCATATTTCTGAGTGGGTTCTGAAATGTTTTTATGGAAGCAAAAGCGTTCATAGTTGTTCTCCTAATTTGTAGTTTTCTATATTTTGGGATTGTTTTAAACTTGACATCATATAGATTCTGCTGCTATTTCCTAGGATGGAGAACAGAGGTAAAGGTTGCCGTGCTGCTAAGAATAAGTCAGGAGATTATACTTGGGTTGCTGTATCATAGCCATCAAGCAGCCAGTTGACACCAATTGAGCGTGTTCTGTGTATGAGCTCTGCTCTTGGTACTTGGGGCAAAAGTGCATAATACAGATAAGATTGTCCTCATTCACAGCATTTGAACTCACAGGGAGGGCCAGACAATGAACATGTAAATGCAACGTAAATAAGATTGTACTCAAGAGTGACAAGTACTCTGAAGAAAACAGAGATCCATGAGGTGAGCTTCTTTAGAAATGTCAGGAAAGGCCTTGTAGGAGCTGTGACAGTTGAACAGAGGCCTAGCCATGCTTAGAACCAGAGAAAGAACATCCGAGGCAGAGAGAACTGCACATTGAAAGGCCCTGGGGCAAGAATCAGTTTGGTGTGTGAGATAGAAAGCCAGCGAGGCAGAACCGTGCTGAGGAGGAATGAAGAGCTCCGTGAGTTGAGCTAGTTGTGTAGTTGGGGTCAGTCTGAACCGTCCTTGCAGAGGCAATCCAGAGACTCAGTGGGATATCTGTATCTAGAGCTCGGGCAGGATCTCTGCAGGGAATGTTAACATGGCAGCGATGGAATTATAGGTGGTACTGAAAGCCAAAGGCTCGGGGAAAGCTCATCCAGAGAAAGAGTGAGAATGAGGTGACAAAATCAAGCCTGAGGGACGTCTCCATGAGAGGTCAGACGGTGAAGAACGAGCCACAGAGGGACACTGAGAAGGACCAGTTTCTAAGGGAGGAGAAAACCGAAGGGTGACTCAGGAAGCCAAAAGAGAAAGTTCTGTCCGGTAGGTGCCCCTTATCCAAGGTTTCACTCATTGTTTGCGTCACCCACGCTCAACTCAGTTTAGAGACCCTGATCCAGGGCGTGTGTGCCTGATGTGGAGCAGAGGAAGAGAGTGGAGATGAAATTACAAAATTACAAATTGAGAGATGAAGGTGGGAGATAGATCACGTTCATCAATTCTGAAGTTGCCAAGAATGACAAACAGCAAAGTCCTGAGGCTTCCAGTGAATGGAGGGGAGTGAGCAGGACATCAGGAGATGATTATAAATGATAGAGGAGGCAGTTGATAAAGTCTGATATCTGATGTGTACTTCGCAGCAGCTGGGGATTTTCAGGCAGAAAGTCCAAGCAATGGCATGAGAGCGCTGGCCAGCAGCACCTGATTCTGAATGTCCTGGGATGTGGGAGGACCCAAATCTTCCTCCTGATCAAACTATAGGAGATACCCAGGACTCACATCTAGAAGCTGAAGGGAACTTTATGAGTCATGGTTAACATTTCTTTTTCAGGAAGTCTTTCAACATTAAACAAAAGTGGTGTAGAATTTCTCAATTCCTAACAAGTTCAGTGGAGGCATAGGTATAATTTATAATGCAGCACTAGCAGCTTTAGAAGACCACTGAAGATGGATTTTTCTCTCCAGATAGTGATTCTTGGACACTCTGGCTAGCCTGTTTGGTCTCAGGCATTAATAGAACCATGGTTCTCAAAGTGTGGTCTCCAAACCAGCAGCATCAGTACCACAAGGGAAGTTTTTAGATGCAAATCCTTGAGCTCTACCCGTGACCCACTGAATCAAAATTTATGGGGTCAGGGTTCAGCAACTTGTACTTTTTTTTTTTTTTTAAGAGACAGAGTCTTACTCTATCACCCTCAGTAGAGTGCCATGGTGTCACAAAGCTCACAGCAACCTCCAACTCCTGGGCTTAGGCGGTTCTCTTGCCTCCGCCTCCCAAGTAGCTGGGACTACAGGCACCCGCCACAATGCCCGGCCATCTTTCTGCTTTGCAGTTCAGCCGAGGCCAGGCTTGAACCCGCCACCTTCAGTATATGGGGCCAGCGCCCTACTCGATGAGCTACAGTTGCCACCTAGCAACTTGTACTTTAACCACACACTAGGTGACTCGGATGCACATCAAAGTTTGAGAATCATTGGCTCAGTGCCTGTAGCATAGTGGTTACTGCACCAGCCACATACACCAAGGTTGGCAGGTTCGAACCCAGCCTGGGCCAGCTAAAACAATGATGACAACTGCAACAAAAAATATCCCAGCGTTGTGGTAGGTACCTATAGTCCCAGCTACTGGGGAGGCTGAAGCAAGAGAATCACTGAAGCCCGAGAGTTGGAGGTTGCTGTGAGCTGTGATATCACGGCACTCTACTGAGAGTGACATAGTGAGACTCTGTCTCCAAAAAAAAAAAAAAAAAAAGTTTGAGCATCACTGATACAAATGCAAAAAAATGTGGGTGATTAAAGGGAAGAAGAAAATTATTTATTGAGTTTCTACTATAACCCAAAGGCTTTGTAACCTAATACAACTTAATCTTTTTGCAGTTTTTTTTTTTTTTTGGCTGGGGCTGAGTTTGAACTTGCCACCTCCGGCATATGGGGTCGGCACCTTACTCCTTTGAGCCATAGGCGCCGCCCTACAACTTAATCTTAACAAGAGCCCAGAGAGGTAGATATTATCTCATTCTTTTTATTATGGTAATATGTATATATATAACATACAGTTTCCCATTTTAACCATTTTTATTTTTTTTTTATTTATTTTATTTATTTTTTTTTGAGACAGCCTCAAGCTGTCACCCTGGATAGAGTGCAGTGACATCACAGCTCACAACAACCTCCAATTCCTGAGCTCAAGCGAGTCTCCTGCCTCCGCCTGCCAAGTAGCTGGGACTACAGGCGCCCACTACAATGCCCGGCCTTTTTTTGGTTGCAGCCAGCATTGTTGTTTGGCGGGTCCAGGCTGGATTCGAACCCGCCAGCTCAGGTGTATGTGGCTGGTGCCTTAACCACTTGAGCCACAGGCGCTAAGCCCCATTTTAACCATTTTTAAATATACAATTTGGTGATTAATTCCATTCACAGTGTTGTACTAATACCAGTCTCCATCCCCAAAACTCTTCATCACCCCAAGCAGAAACTCTGTAATTATTAAATAATAATTTCCCTTTTCCCTCTCAGCCTCTGCCCTGGGTAACCTCTATTTTACTTCTGTCTCTATGAACTTGCGATTCTAAATACTTCATATAAGTGGAATCATACAATATTTGTCATTTTGAGTCTGGCTTATTTCAGTCAACATGTCTCTGAAATTCATCCATGTGGTAGCATGTATCAGAATTGAATTCCTTTTTAAGGTTGAATAACATTCCATTGTAAGCCCATTGTTTATCCATTGGTCTGTTGATGGACCCTTGGGTAGTTTCCGTCTTTTGGCTATTGAGAATAAGGCCCCAACGAATGTTGATTTACAAGTATGTGTTTGAGGCCCTGTTTTCAATTCTTTTATGTTATCCCATTTTTCTGAGTGACAAAATTGAGGCTCGGACCAAGCCAGGTGGCTCAGGCAGGGAAGTGAAACAGCCAGGCAAGAGTGATTCCCAAGTTCTTCCTACCAAACACCGCCCCCCACCTCCCCACCTCCCCCACCTGCGGAGGGGGCGGGGCCTATCACCACCACGCCCCATGCTCCTGGTATTGTTACTTTAGCATGTCTCGGCCTTCCTGATTGTTCTTGTTTCTTACTTCCTTGAAGGATACTAGCTCCATAGACGCTTCCAGGAAAACTCTGCCAGGAATAAGCCGGATTAGTCCATCCATGTCAGAAAAATGGATGGCTGTGAACAGAGGGAGTTCTCAACATGAAACCGCTAAAAGGTGGCTGTGTCTGATAAATTATAAACCACTTTTATCTGGTGCGGAAGCCCTGCTCATTTTATCCTAGACCTGAGAGAGACAGTGGATTTGTTGTGAAGGTTACTGCATTTTGACCATGATTCTCTCCTCTCACCGCTTAGTTTGAGTAGGCCACCATTGATGTTTTCATTCATTCATCTTTTACTTACTATGCTGATAAATAAGACCCAGTGAGGTCATACGATATCTCAGCCATCTTGTCAGGTGAGGGAGCTGCAAGAGTGACTCAAAAAAGCTCTGGAGAGAGAAGCTTTCGGGGCAGTGACGCGAGAGGAGCGCTCTAGCAAAAGTGGCAGTGGGGGCTGGGGGCGCGGTCGCTGCTTGGCGCGGGAGTGCGAAGCAGGTGCAGGCCCAGAGACTTTGGCTCCAATTTGGGCAGAGGATATTGCCAGGGGCTCAGGGTGGATCCAGGAAACTGTCAGGGCTTTCAGAAGATAGAGCAGGCTTCTGGGTGCAAGCTAGGAAACAACTGGCAGCCTTAAAAAAACACCACGAAGACCAGATCGGTCATCCTAAGAAGGACACTGAGCGCCTGCATAAAGAAATTGAGGGTCTTAAGCAGGAGATCAGAATGTTAAAACAAGATGATTAAGTGTACGCAGTTCCCAGGAGAATGGCACATATCAGTGCCCACTTCTGTGAACACATAGTTCCAGTTTAATTAATATTTGCACAGATTCTAATAAATTGTCACCAGTGGAAAGATAAAGCTCACGAAGCCTTCGGTGAGATGAATTGTTTGCATGTCTTGACAGTGTCCTCTGGAGTTCCAGGAGTTTTGGTCTTCAGAGGGATGGATTTTACTTAAATCTAGATGGCCTGAACAAATCACCTGTAAAGGGTTTTGGTGAGATACAGCAATGATATACACAAAGTACACCCAGGATCTGGGAGGCTCTTAAGTGAATACTTATTTTCATTGATAATGATTCACATTATCAGTTATTTATTCAGACATAATGAGGTAAAAAGAAGCATGCTTTATAGTATGTCGTGGCTTTAACCCTTGTTTTTCATTTTTGCAGTGAAATTAGAACAATATTCTCATCTCCTGCTTGTCTGACTGCCAGTTTTTTAAAGAAAAGGTAATACTTATATGAGATTTACCTTCATTTAATACACTGGGGAATATTTAAAATGAAATGTTTTTAGTCAGTTCAATTTGTGAATTTTGTTATCTATAATAGATCCAAAATAGAGAATTCTGTAAGTTGTTACAGAATTCTTCCATTCTTTAGAATAATTTTGTATTAGACCACTCTAACCTGTAATTCCTAATTAACATTGTTTACTTCCTCCACACTGCCTTGCTCTATTATCTGATTAGAAGGAATGGCATTTTTTGAGGATGTCTGTATCTACAACTGATAAGCTAAATCTAACATTAGCATTAGTACTTAGAAGCCAATAGTATACTTTGGAATTCTTACTGTGTGGGATTAGTGTGGAAAATAAATCTTATTTATTTTGTCTTTAACTCACTGCTACCAGGGAAAATCTAATTTCACTTCTTTTTTTTTTTTTTTGCAGTTTTTTGGGCCGGGGAGGGGTTTGAACCCGCCACCTCTGGCATATGGGGCCGGCGCCCTACTCACTGAGCCACAGGCGCCCTCTAATTTCACTTCTATTTGTTTTAACACTTGGTCTAATCCAACAGTTCAAGTCATTCCTTTAAGGCTCAGCGTGTGGCCTTCTATTTCTACCCTTTCTTTCAAGCTCTCCAATATGGCACTTGGTTGTAAAAGGGAGGAATCAGAGTGTAGAGGGTTTCTAGGCCGCTGTCTGCCTTCTCTGGAGGCTGGAGCCCTGCTGATCAGCCTGCAGCAGGCCTTGTCCCTCCCTTGCTAACTGGACCTCAAGTTTGCCCACTGATCAGAAGATGGAAGAAGATCTTGCCCACTGCTGGCTGCTGGGTGGTACTCACTTAACCCATGTTGCAATTGCTTGCTCCTCCCCAACCCCCACCGGTTTCCATTGGTTCTAACCCAGCTGCATTCTAATTACAAAATAAATGAATAATTTCTTCTGATCAGCTTGGGGGAGTAGAGGATCCCAACAACTTTGCCGCCACTGGCTAATCCTTACTTTCTAAAGTGGGAAAGTATCCTTGCTCACAGATGCCAAAGGCAGCAAAGGAGACTATATCGTAAAGGGAAGCTGATGATACTTTGTTTTAGTATTTAAATATTTTAGCCCTACTGTTACTATTGATCAGTTAATCCAACAAGCATAAAATATTTCTAGATAATGCATTATTTAAAAAAATTGGTAGCTCGGCGCCTGTGGCTCAGCGGACTAGGGTACCAGCCATGTACATCTGAGCTGGCGGGTTCGAATCCAGCCCAGCCCGCCAAACAACAATGACGGTTGCAACCAAAAAATAGCCAGGCATTGTGGCGGATGCCTGTAGTCCCAGCTACTTGGGAGGCGGAGGCAGGAGACTCGCTTGAGCCCAGGAGTTGGAGGTTGCTCTGAGCTGTGATACCACAGTACTCTGACCAGGGTGACAGCTTGAGGCTCTGTCTCAAGGAAAAAAAAAAAAAATTGGTGGGTTTGTCACACACTGGCTCCTTGAATATTACCAAAATAGCCTGTTGAAAAGATCTGCCAAGGAGAACACCACACCTGGACAGAGCTGTGGTAGTGTTTCTGAGAATTTACTGAGAATTGGAAGTCTTCAGCGTAGGAGAGGAAGGCTGGTGGCTTGATTAAGTAAATAATTGGGTTGTTTGGGTAAATATACAACAATCTGTGACCAGTGGAAAGAACGAAACAGGTTTTTGAGGTAAGGGATTCATAGAATCTTAGGGCACCAGCTATCTGTTGAGGCATTCCATTGAGGAACTACTGGATCTTTCTGGAAATTCCTATAATGAATAATCAAGCCATTTGCAGCAAAGCTTCTTGGAATAGTAAAGATAAGCTAATGAAAACTGTGGAATTGCATAGTTATGTAAATATGAATGATAAGGTATATATGGGTGATAGGTAGCTTCAGTTATCAGTATGCAAGCTGAATGTGGTGGGAGATACTTTCAGTTCTTAGACCTCAGCATATAAATTTTTACTAATCTTCTACCCAGGAGGCTGTTGTTTGAGCCCAGGTGTTCAAGGCTACAGTGAACTATGATTGTACCACTGCATTCCAGCCTGGGTGACAGTACAAGACCCCCTCTCTTAAAATAATAACAGTAAAAAATTACTAATATTGCAGCCCAAATGATGTAACTACTGTAGAGATAATAAGTTGTAACTTACTCTCTTTTAGCAAGGAGAATGTTGATAAATGTTTTTAAGTTTACAGATATTTTTGTTAAGTTATTTTGAAAGGAGGCAAGCTTTAAGAAAAAAGTCTGCCTCTTAAATGTAATAAAATAAAACAACAAATGACATGAGAAGTTTAGAAATATTCCTTTTTGGGCCAGGCAAGGTGGTTCATGCCTATAATCCTAGCACTCTGGGAGGCCAAGACGGGTGGATTGTTTGAGCTCAGGTCAAGACCAACCTGAGCAAGAGTGAGACCCCGTCTCTACTAAAAATAGAAAAACTGTAACAAGAGAATCCAGTTGAACCCAAGAGTTGGAGGTTACTGTGAGCTATGATGACACCATGGCACTGTACCCAGGGTGACAGCTTGAGACTCTGTCTCAAAAAAAGAAAGAAAGGAAGGAATATCCCTTTCCATCTGTCAGTCTGTTTATGTCTAATTTTTATTTATTTATTTATTTTGTATTTCTTGTATCAAAAGAGAACCTGGAGAAATTATATCCATTGATGTGGACTTACAGATGGCAAGAGCTACCTTCAAGAAGTTAACAACAAAGGAATGGATTTTCCCCATGGTAATAGCCAATACCTATCTGAGAAATAGAAAAATAGAATTTCTTTACAGAAACAAATGTGATTACAGTTTGATTTTATTGGGAATTGGGTAAGTGGGGACTATGATTGGGGCTGGAGTAAGTATACGTATGTGCTATTTATTATGAAGTTACTATATTCCAGGTTCTTTATGTGGTGCTGGCATTTTTTTTTTTTAGTCAAACCCTTAAATGTTTAGTAGATTCATGATTTTTATTTCTCATATTTTTGTTCTCATATTTCAATATGAGAAAATCAATGCTGGAGAGGTAGATATTGTCTAGCACGATGTTTGAAAAGAACATTGGTTTAGGAAGCAAAATAACCTTATCCTGCAGGAAGAGATAAGCTTGTTCTCAATTTGGAGGTGAATTTCTGTTATGAATTCATCCTTTCTCTTTTGGTCACATTTTCTTTGCTTGTAAGTTGAGTTCATCTTTAAAATCTATTCCAATTTAATATTCTATGATTCTAAGTTTCATTGGGAGGAAAACTTTTTCTCTGGCAACTTAGGTTTGAGCATGAGGAGCGGGCCTGCAAATTAATAGGTTAACTGGATGTGTTAGTACTTTCGAGCTGCTAATAACAGAATACCATAGATGAGGAGGCTGAACTGGTAGACATTTATTTCTGACAGTTCTGGAGGCTGGGAAGTCCAAGAACAAGGTGCTAAGCAGTTCAAATCTGGTGAGGGTCTGCTTCTTGGTTCAGAGATGACCATATTTTCACTGTGTCTGCACATAGCAAGGACAAGGACTCTCTCTGGAGTTTTTTTTGAACAGCACTGATCCCATTCAAGAGGGTTGCATCCTTGTAACCTAATCACTCACCAAAGGTACCACCTCTTGATACCATCACGTGGGGGATTAGAATTTTAACTTATGAATTTCAAGGGAACACATTCAGCCTATAGCCCAAGAGAAAAGAAAACAAATTTATTCACTGACATTTGAGAGCATTAGATGATGAGGCATCACGAACAGCTAGGGATAAGGTTTTCTATACCAACTTACTACAGGAAAGGGAGTGGAGGAGAAAGGGATTCTTTGGGAAGGCTTCTTTCTATATTAGCTGTATCTCAAATCTTCAAATAATCTAGCATTTTGGTGAGTCAGAATGGGTCCCTACACTCAGGAAAAGGGGGAAAGTGTTTCTTAATGTGTAACAGACACAATATTTTCAAGATGAAGTAAGAAATAGACATTTTGAAGTGTGTTTTATTATTTATTTTATTTTATTTATTTATTTATTTATTTATTTTTTGTGGCTTTTGGCCGGGGCAGGGTTTGAACCCACCACCTCCAGCATATGGGGCCGGCACCTTACTCCTTTGAGCCACAGGTGCTGCCCCTGAAGTATATGTTTTAAATGAATTTGTTTAGGTGATGCACAAGATAACTTGGGTTGCCACTCTCTGTGTGAGTTCTGAGGAACATTAGTTGCATGGAAAGCTCCATGAGAAAGGGTTCCTAATGAAATAACTTTGGGAATGCTGTATACCATTATGGAGTCACAGTGAACATCTGTAAATCAAAGGTTTTTTTTTTTTTTTTTTTTTGAGACAGTCTGACTATGTTGCCTGTGGTAGAGTGCTATGGCAACATATCTCATAGCAACCTTTAACTCTTAGGCTGAAGTGATTCTCTTGCCTCAGCCTCCTGAGTAGCTGGGACTACAGGCACCCACCACAATGCCTGGCTATTTTTGTTGTTGTTGTTGTTGAAACTGTCACTATTGTTTAGCAAGCCCGGGCCCGGTTTGAACCTGCCTACCTCAGTGTATGTGGCTGGTGCCCTAACCCACTGAGCGACGGGCACCACCAAATCAAAGATTTTATGATACCATACACTAAAAGAAATCTAACTTTTGACCCTATTTTTCTTGGAGTTATTTTCCCACAAGGCAACTACTGGCATTCCACAGAAATTGTGTTCTGCTAGACATGAAAAAAAAAAAGTAAGAATATTAATAAAAACAGTATATCGTACTTCACAATTTATCCTTGCGTAGATCACCTTATTTAACCTTTATGCAAACACTAGAATTAAGGAAGGTAGATCTATTCTGTAGAATAAGTAGTGCTGGCTGCTGTAACAAACAACTTCCAAAGCTCGGTGACTTAATACACTGAAGAAAATCCCACATCCTCTTAACAAGGCTTGGAGGTCAGAGGCACCTCTATACTGGTGCATTCACGGGTGACTCAGCCTTCTTCTTTCCAGAGTCTCTAGGCCTTGGGCTGTAAAATCCTCCTCTGGATCTTTTGTGTTGGTTGACAGATGAGGAAAGAAAGCGTATGGGAGTCCAGTGAGAGGTGTCGGTGGCCTGGAAGTGTAACATTCGCTTTCAGCCACATAGGTGAGCTCAGACTTAGTCAGGTGGCCCCAGGGGAGGGTCACTACAGGGGAGGCTAGGGAATGCCATCTTGCTGACAGTGGACTTAAGGTTCTTTGTCCTTGAGTCAACAGAAATGGCATGACACCAGAAAGATTAAGGCAGAAAAGGTTTTTTACTGGAGCTCTTTGGTTAAACAGAAAGGGAGCCAGTGCTGGTTACTGGGGCAGCCAGATGAGCCGTCTGAACAAAGGACCAGGGAACTTCTATGAGGCTGTGAAGAGGGAGGAGGGGGTGTGGACTTTGAAGTCGTCCCACATGGGGGCGGGGTTCTGGTGGCAGCTGTGCACTTGGTGGTCATGCTTCTGCATGTATTCCATGGATTATTCGCATTTTAAATCTTCACCCTGGGCATGATTTGTAGCATGAAAATGAGATCACAATAAGGAAAAATTCAGGTTAAGCTCAAGCTGGGGTTCCTTTCTGGCTTGAGGGCAGTTAGATCCAGGGAGGTCTAGTTTCTTTGCAGCCACGTTCCTTACCAGCTGGCGTCAGCATCTTGCTTCAGCGGATGCAACAGAAGACATTACTCAAGAGCCAGCCTGGGAGGGAAGACAGGCTGCCCACTTACATGGGTGTGGGCTAAATTCCAGAGGCTAGGAGGCCACTTGTTTTATCCCCTTCTACGGTTTCTTCGGCTGGGTCATCCTACCCCATATTTCCTCCCTTGGTCAGAAATGAGGCCCAAGTCCTGTCGCTATAACTGACTCATTCCTGTGGCTGCAGGGGGGAAATGAGACAGGGTGGGGAGGTGAACCGATGGTGTTTTCTCTGCCGTGGTAGATTTTGCTGCAGGTAGATGTAGGTATGGATCCCCGATCTGACGTCTTCTAACTGAACGACCTCCTTCCTCTGACTTCCTCTGAGTCTGTTCTTCCTGGTCTCTGAAAACAAGGTTAAAAACAAAGCAAAGCAACTTTACACGGTTGTTAACAAGATTAACAGAATGATTTACATGAGATCTCCTGCTGCGTGGTAAACACTCAGTGAATGTTCAAACAAATAGAAAGAACACCATACAAATTATTCCCACTGCTATGTTTTTCATACGTTTAGAAGTTTACCTCTGGGTACAATAAATATTATAAAAATTCAGAACTATTTCTGCTCTGAAAATGTTCTAGTTATGTATAAAAAGACAAAAAAAGAAGGGAAGCAACGGATGGGCTATGTTGTGTGTGTGTGTGTGTGAGGGTAACAGCTCCTACTTTTAGAAGGAGGAATACTAGTGTAACCTGTAGACAGTATTGCTTTTGGAAGGCTTTGTTTTAGTTTTGAATCCATGCACTTGTGATTTTGCTTTATTTCCTTCAGGCTGCCCAATATATCATGGGGAGGATGGTTCTCCTGTACTACCTCAGGGGCACGTGGGATGGAAGGTGTGACATTTCATCAATAGGTTTCAAAATAGCTAAATGACTATTCCAGTTCAAACATGGTGGAATGAAATGCCTTGTCCCACAGCTTGTTTCTCATGATACCCTGTATCTAACATAGCCTGAATCTTTCCCTGGCCCTGTTTTGACCACAGATAACTGCATGTCTCAAGGATGATCTGCTCAGGGCTCTTCCCTGCCGTTCTCCACACCGAGAGGCTTTGTCGGTTTTCCTTCTGCTCCCAGAGTGTCCTGTGATGCATTATTTTGATAACTGGGAGAACCTGGTGGTTCCATTTGCAGCAGCTGTTTGTAAAATGAGGGACCAGTCTTTACAAGTCCTGAGTAAGTTTTATGTCGTTTTATCTGTACTCTCAATAAGGAGTCACTGTCTGAAGCAAATGTTAGATAGGGGATTTCAAAATACATAAGTGTTTGAATATGTGAATATTCATATGATTGAATATTGATTAGAGTATTGAGAGAGGATACCCGAGAAGGGTGAGGTCTAGGAGAACAGGTCTTCTCAAGGAGACCACAAGAATACACTTGCAGGGTCCTTTCCATGGTGACTCAGCTCTTGAGAATTTGTAAACTTAACTTCCTGGAACTTAGAAATTTCCAAGTTCTGTGAAATACGGTAGTTCTGTGGGGGCTGGAATAGCATCTCCCGCTTGATTCAAATTGGCCAATAAGAAGGGTACCTGTGGGGTGGAACTTTTTAACTGTCAATAAAAAGGGAAAGCCAGTTGGGGAGCATGGCAATTTGGAATTCTTCTATGCCATAAGCAACAGTATGATTGAAAAGAATAACCTAAAGCTACTATAATTATTATTCCTATCATACACGGTAGATGTGATTCTCAGGTTTGGCTGTGGCTTTGCCATTAGAGTTTGATAATTACAGAGTATTCTATTAAAATAAAGCCATACTTTTTTTTCTTTGAGACAGAGTCTTACTTTGTAATCCTCAGTGGAGTGCTGTGGCGTCACAGCTCACAGCAACCTCTAACTCTTAGGCTTAGGCCATTCTCTTGCCTCAGCCTTCAGGTAGCTGGGATTACAGGCTCCTGCCACAGCGCCTGGCTATTTTTGTTGCAGTTGTCACTGTTGTTTTAGCTGGCGGGACTGGGTTCAAACCTGCTACCCTTGGTATATGGGGCCAGCGCCCTACTCAGTGAGCCACAGGCGCCGCCCAATAAATCCAAACTTTAAAACTTTTTTTTTTTTTTGGAGACAGAGTCTCCTTATGTTGTCCTCGGTGGAGTACTGTGGCATCACAGCTCATAGCAACATCAAACTCTTGGGCTCAAGCGATTCTCTTGCCTGAGCCTCCAAAAGCAGCTGGGACTACAGGCGCCTGCCACAACACCCAGCTATCTTTTTTGTGGCAGTTGTCCGTGTTGTTTTGGCAGGCCCGAGCTGTGTTCGAACCCACCAGCTCCGGTGTATGTGGTTGGCACCCTAGCTGCTGAGTTACAGGCACCAAGCCATACTTTAAAACTTTTGTTTATTTTGCCTTAAAACTGGAGATATTTTGAGCAGAGGTTGTGAAAAACGAATGTTAAACTTTTTGTTTTTATTGTTTATCTTAGTCAATACTATGGAATGTCCTGTTACAATTTTCAGCTAATGTTAGAAAGTCCAGGGATTACCCAGTAACCCAATGGGGTACAGATGTTGATATACCCTTATGTAGGGGAAGAGGTAGATGGAAAATGTAGACAGTTCTTATCAGGGGTAGTCAATGATTATTAGGGAGAATGAATGTAAATGATTCTCTTTAGAATCTGAATGAGCCTGAGAAGCAGATGTTATCTTTTGAGACCAGCGCCTCCAGAAGTGGTTACATTCTTCAGTCTTCTTTCGTATGACAGATAATGAAATTTTAGGGAGACAACGAAAGGCAATTGTCTTCTCTTTGTTGGGTCCAGTACTAGGCTAGATAAGGGAATATCAGAAAAAAGCCGCAGTGGCTTATGCATGTAATCCCAGCCCTTTGGGAGGCCCAGGCAGGAGAATCTCTTGAGGCCAGGAGTTCAAAACAGCCTAGTCAACACAGTAAGAGCCCTGTCTCTAAAAAAAAAATTTGAAAATTAACCAGGCATGGTGGTGTGTACCTATAGTACTAGCTACTCAGTAGGCTGAGTGGGAGTCCGGGAGTTTGAGATTATAGCGAGGAATGATGATGCTACTGCACTGTAGCCTGGACAACAGAGCAAGACCTTGTCTCAAAACAAAAACAAAACAAAAGAAAAGGAGTGTCTTATACTTGACCTGCTACTGACCTTCAAGGGCCTTTAATTTAAAGTGATAGGCATCCCAGGGTGCCATGTTTTGGGGTGAAATTCTCTGGGCTCCTTTACTTAAGAGGTACAGAGGACACGTACAGTGATATATGAGCCACCAGTCCCCCTCCCTGCCGCACCAGCCGACTGAGGACAAGTGGTTTGAAGGGAAGGAAAGAGAGGTTTATTAATTTGTTGGGAAATGAGGAGGATGGAAACTCTTGTCTTAAAACGCCATCATTCTAACTATAAGCAGAAAAACAGACCTTTCACAGGAGGGTTTTCAGCTTCACGCTCTTGCTGTTTAATTAGAGTTGACAGTTGTGATTCATCCCATTTCTGGAGAAGACAATCTCTGGACCCTGGGACAATTCCACTGCCATCGTTTGTGGTACAAAGAACAAAGAAACCCCCTTGCCCCTCTGACTTACTAGTCTTGGTCAGGGATGCAGGTGTTAATTCCTAAAAGAGGGTGTCTTGTGTAGTGAGGGGGAGATTTTAAAGCAACAATGCTTAAAACATTTTATTCTTTTTCAAGCTGTTACCTCTGCTTCTGTTATAGATTACTTTTTCTTGTGCAACCTTCTAAAGATATTCTGTACATGTAAGCATATAGAAATTGTCAACAGGAAAGAGCCCTAACTCTATAAAATAATTTAAAGGAGTTTATTTTGAGTCAAACACGCATGACCGCATGTAAGAGCCACACTCAAGAAGCCTTGAGCAAGTGGTCCCGCTGTGGTTGGGTTACAGTCTGTTGGGTTTACATATTTCAGAGAGACAGGAATTACACATAAAGTCACAAACAAATACACGAAAGGCATATATCGGTCTGGCCTGAAAAGGCAGGACATCAGAAAGTGAGGGGATTATAGGTTATAGGTGGGTTTAAAGAGTCTTGGATTTGTAATTGGTTAAAGAATTGAAGCTTTGTCTAAAGGTCTGGAACATTTTAAATTAAGATAAAGAAGTCTCTTAATCAAACACAAGTCACCAGACATTTACTGAAATGTACGTAAATTGATGGTCTGCAGACAATGGCCTGCAGGTGTAGATTAAATGTTTGCTTGCATAACCTTAGGCTTGTTCATGATTTAGTATCTTGTTTTTACCAAGAATAACTCCAAAAGAGACAGGGTATAACCAGGCAGGTCTGAACACCCTTCTCCTCCTGGCAGACAACTCAGCTTCAAGGTTTTGGGGGAGATGGTTCCATTTAGTCAGCTGGTGGGGGGGGGCTTCAGAGTTTACTTAACAAAATGTATTTTTTCTTCTTTTAATGGTAGCATACCATTCTAATTCTTCTGCACCATCTCACTTTCTCTGATTTAACTATATATCATGGAGATTATTCCTTTCCAGGACCTACTGAACTGCCTCATTCTAACCAATGGCTGAAGAGTATTCTATTGGAAAGATGTACTATGGATAGCTGTTCCTACCCTTTCTGACAGTGCTAACATGCATTTCTTTATACATATATAAATTTACCCATGTGGGAAAAATTCCAGAAGCAAAATCACTGGATCAAGTTATATGTGCATTTTTGAGATATTTTGCCAAATGACTCTCCACAGAGGTCAGGGTCATGTCACCCACCTTTAAGTGGGCACCATTCACACTATAGTCCATGTAAACTATATCGTAGAGTCAGACAATATGGTGGCTCTGACATATTGGGATGTATCAATTTACACTTAATCAACAAATATGGATGTATCAGCCTACAAACTTTGAAACAGTTTTATCAAACTTTGATCTTTGCCATGGGGGAGTCTTTTAATTTTAAATTGAATTTTTCTTATTATTGTAACAGAAATAAGGTCCTCAAAAAGTGCAAAATGTATTACAAGTTGTCTCTTTAATCCATACTCCTACTAAAATTTTTATTGTATTGATTTTGTGTTTAAGTCTTTGATCTAATGAGTTTCTCTTGGTTAAACATTATTTTTTTCCTAGATTAATTCCAATTGTTCTCACTCATTTATTGAATATGTTTCATTCCCACTAATATGTACTATTACCTTTAGGATATACTAAAGTCTCGTGTGTATTTGGGTCCATTTATGGAATCTCTACTTAATCATTTTTTCATACATGTGCATAATACTATTTTAATTACAGTAGCTTGAGAGGGCATTTTAACATTTAATAGATGTTTTCTGAAAATAGTCCTTTAAAGGTACCAAAATTCAAGTTGCAATCTCAATAATATTAAAATATAGTTACTAGCTATTTTGAAAAGTACCGTATGTATTCATATATATTACATGTTCATAAAATCTGAAAATGTAGATAATATTATTTCAACTTTTACAGATTAAAAATGTCCTTGATGACTGTGTGTGTGTGTGTGTGTGTTTTCACCTGTGCACATTTCAGGCTTTATCGATACCCTGTAAAATTGTCAGTTCGAAAATTATGAAATCTATCCATTAAGCGTAAATGTGAACCATTAACAAATTTCTTTAAATCCTGAATTTGAGCTTTTAATTCTAATGGTACTTAATCAGATGTTTCCGCATCTGTGAGTAATAAGTGTTGTCCAAATCTTAGAAAAGATATTTTACGGGTTATGCCGTCAGAAATGGGAAATATTATTTATTTCTTACATTCAAGGATGTAGTAGAAACTGAGTGGTTTGGGGGACAGGAGAAGAACCATACTTACCATGACTGATTTTACACCCCTCAGAGAAGTGCTGGGCATCTGTGGGAGAATCTTCTCTGAAGAGGCTGGTTCAGATGCTTAAATCCGCTATTGTCTCTCAGCTGCGTAATTGGACTGATGTGAACCTCAGTCAGCCTGATTGTAACATCAAAGCTCTTCTGGGAATGATGAAAGAAGTGCATAAGGTAAGGATTCATCTGAAGGAATGTATATACCATTCCAGTAAATCAAAATTCCCTAAGTCTCAGCCAACTGGAGTTTTAAGAAGTCAAATAAAGGCTCGGCACCTGTGGCTCAACGGGCTAAGGCACCAGCCACGTACATCTGAGCTGTGGGTTCGAATACAGCCCGGGCCCGCCAAACAACGATGATGGCTGCAACCAAAAAATGGCCGGGCGTTGTGGTGGGCACCTGTAGTCCCAGCTACTTGGGAGGCGGAGGCAAGAGACTCGCTTGAGCCCAGGAGTTGGAGGTTGCTGTGAGCTGTGATGCCACAGCACTCTATCCAGGGTGACAGCTTGGGGCTCTGTCTCAAAAAAAAAAAAAAAAAGAAATCAAATAAAAATCATGAGTCAATTTTTTGTTAAGTAATGTGTAAATGGGAAATGTATGTCGTAAAATAATTAGGGATTTTAAAAGTGGGAAATTATTAAGACTTAAGATGTCTTGCCATGGATTTTTTTTTAGACAGAGTCTCACTCTGTCACCCTTGGTAGAATTGTATGGTAGCATAGCTCATAGCAGCCTCAAACTCTTGGGTTCAAGTGACCCTCTTGCCTCAGCCTCCCCAGTAACTAGGATTATAGGCAGCCACCACAACACTTGGCTAGTTTTATGGACTTCTCTCCTTAAGAAAATGTATGCTGCCAGGCATGGTGTTTGACACCTGTAATCCTAGCGCTATGGGAGGTCGAGGCAGGTGGATTGCCTGAGCTCAAGAGTTCAAGACCAGACTGAGCAAGAGCCAGACTTTGTCTCTGAAAAAAATCGCCAGGAGTTGTGGTGGCTACCTATAGTCCCAGCTACTTGGTAGGGGGGGTGGCGCTGAGCTATGACACCGTGGCACTCTACTCAGGGGGACAAAGTGAAACTCTGTCTCAATTAAAAAAAAAAAAAACAACTGTATGCCAGGCCAGGAGTGATAGCTGACACCTATAATCTTTGCACTCTGGGAAGCCCAGGTGGGTAGATACCCTGAGTTCAGGAGTTCCAGACCAGCTTGAGCAAGCTTGAGACCCCATCTCTAAAAATGGCCAGACATTATGCCTGGCACCTGTAGTCCCAGCTACTGGGGAGGCTGAGGCAAGAGGATGTCTTGAGTTTGAGGTTGCTGTGAGCCTGGAGTCCCAGCTACTTGTGAGGCCCTTGAGCCCGGGAGCTCGAGGCTGCAGTGGGCTGTGATCCTGGCACTGCACGCCAGCCTATGTGACAGAGCAAGGCACTATCTCTTCAAAGAAAAAAAAAAAAAAAAAAACGAAAATCAGAGAAAGGGCACTAAAGATACTGTGACCTGTACTGACATGCAAAAACTTCGATGAGTCTCACAGGCATGGTAAACAGGAAGCCACTTATACCCAGAAGGTACTCTCTATAACCACTTTTGTATGAGTTTTGAAAACATGCAAAGCCAATCTATAATGATAGAAATCAGAATGGTGTTACCTCATCGGGGCAGTACTTACCCGAGTGTATACGTGTATAAGATTTCAACAAGCTCGGCGTTTTTGCACTTAATAAATGTATGTTATAATTTAGATTTATGCACTTACTGAGTATATGTTAAAATTCAGTGAAAATTATGTAAAAAGAAAAGTAGAAGAAAAAGTTTACAGTGGATGCTGGCCAGAACAAAGAAAGGGCCCAATGGACAGCACTGTATCATTTGATTCTAACTGTCCATAGCAGAACATTTGTTAAATCCCACTAGAGAAAGATCATGTGAGCCCATTAGGATTTGGTGTCCACATGCTCTGTGGCTCTGTCAACATTAGGGTCACCCCAGAGTATAAGGCCCATCATAGTAGGGTTCCCTGAGGTTAGTGTGTCCAGAATTCATGGGGCTTGGTTACATCATTCTCATTCTGTTTTGGGTGGTAAACCCAGTAAATAGAAATCAGAGTGGGCTCATGATCAGGGCTGAGGATGGCCATAAAAATATTAGAGCGAAATGGCTGAATTCACATAGTCATCAGTGATGCCCAGAGAGCTCTTAAATTCCACAGATTTAGACCAGGAGTAACAGGCACTAATGTCAAAAGCATCTAGGGCAGCTCTTGTCAAACTTTAACATGCATCCAAATTACCCAGGGTCTTGGTAAAAAGCAGATTCTGATCCAGGGGGCCTGGAGTGGGGCCTAAGATTCCAAGAAACACCTTCAGTGATATCATTGCCCAGAGACCAAGGATTTATGCTTTGGTGTCCTTGTTCCTAGGGAGAAAAGCTATGTATTAAACTAATTAATAATTAGTAATTAAGACTGTTAAATTGTAATTGACTATACTAATCTGCAGTTAATAAATGTGTTCATTGCTCCGAGTTGCTGGAATGGTCTCTTCAGTTTTATGGATGAATGGAAGGCTCTATTCATTCTCCTAGCATTGTGATGGAGAGAGAACAGTATTAAGTCGTGCTGACTTCAGACAGATGTCCTGCGACCCGTACAGCGTCATCAGTCCTTTTTCTGTTCTTTTTGGGTTCCATTCTCACTTGCTAAATACAGGGTGTCTTAGCAGGGCACTGTTTCTAACCTTGTAACTGTCGCCACTGGTAAGAAAAGCACGGACTCCCACTTTGGGTACAAATCAGAGGTGATTTATTAATCCTGCACAGGGGGCCGCTGCTAGGAAGGCAAACGGCTCCCAAGTGTAGAACAGGCTGATTTTTATACCCTTTTCGTTGCCATGCAAGCAAGCAAAAAACAAAAGCAAAACGTGGCGGTTGGTGGGGTTACAGTCAGGGGGCTACAGTGTGGTAGTTGGCATGAAAACAGTTTGGGAAACTTAGTAGCTTGGGAGACAGTTTGGGACACTCGGTAACCTGGGGAACTCAGTAACCTGGGAAACTCTGCTTGAGTGAGTTTTTACCATTGCTTGGCTAGGGAGTCAGGGAACTCAGAGAGAACTTCCTTGTAACCTGTTCTCAGAATTAAACCAATGGGGGGTTTAAGACAGATGGTGACTCAGGCTGAAACAGGGGCTTTTACTTGCCAGGACTGTTACAACAACCTCTAGCTTTGTTTTTCCTTCCAAGTTAATTTTACTTCTAATAAAGTATGTCTCTTTCCCTGGTACTATATGGAACTCCTGTGTTGAAAATCAAGTACTCATTTGGCCACGGGTCTGTTCATCTATCCTTGTACCGTGTGACACTGTATTAATCACTGTATCTTTATAGTAACTATTGAGAGGTAGTAGATTAAGCCTCAACATTTTTATCCTTCTTTAGCATTGTTGTTGCACTTAAATATAAATTTTAAAATTAACTTGTTATTCCAGTTCCACAAATTCCATCTGTTGGGCTTTTCTTTTTTTTTTTTTTTTTGAGACAGAGCCTCAAGCTGTCACCCTGGATAGAGTGCCGTGGCATCACAGCTCACAGCAACCTCCAATTCCTGGGCTCAAGCGAGTCTCTTGCCTCCACCTCCCAAGCAGCTGGGACTACAGGCTCCTGCCACAACGCCCGGCCATTTTTTGGTTGCAGCCGTCATTGTTGTTTGGCGGGTCCGGGCTGGATTCGAACCCGCCAGCTCAGGTGTACGTGGCTGGCGCCTTAGCCCGTTGAGCCACAGGCGCCGAGCCTCATTTTTCTGCTTTTAATAGAGATGGGGTCTCACTCTAGCTCAGGCTAGTCTTGAACTCCTGAGCTCAGGTGATCCACCCACCTCGGCCTCCCAGGGAATTTTTTTTTTTTTTTAAATCATGAGTGGAGACAGGGTTTGTAACCTTAGCACTCTGGGAGGCCGAGGTGGGTGGATTGCTTGAGTTCAGGAGTTCCAGACCAGGAGAGCAAGAGCAAGACCCTGTCTCCACTAAAAATAGAAAAATTAGGCAAAAGTCACAGAAAAATTAGCTGCACCTATAGTCCCAGCTAGAAGACAAGAGGATTGCTTGAACCCAAGAGTTTGAGGTTGCTGTGAGGTTATAATGACACCAGGGTGACAAAGTGAGATAATGTCTCAGAAAAAAAAAAAAATCACAAGTGGATGTTTAATTTGATCAAGTGGTTTTTCTGCAGGCAAAGGCAAGATACATAGTGAGATTTTTCAGCTGTTGAACTAATCTGGCCTTTTAAAATTAACCCACCTTGTTCATGATGCTTTATAGATATAGATATAGGTTTCAGCATTTCAGTTTGCTATTTTTTTTTTTTTTTTGTAGAGACAGAGTCTCACTTAGTCACCCTTGGTAGAGTGCCGTGGTGTCACACAGCTCACAGCAACCTCCAACTCCTGGGCTTAGGCGATTCTCTTGCCTCAGCCTCCCGAGTAGCTGGGACTACAGGCGCCCGCCACCACGCCCGGCTCTTTTTTTGTTTTGCAATTCAGCCGAGGCCGGGTTTGAACCCGCCACCTTCGGTGTATGGGGCTGGTGCCCTACTCCATGACCCACAGGCGCCGCCCTCAGTTTGCTAATATTTTATTCATGAGTGAGATTGGCCTGTCACCTGCTGTTTTTCTTTCTCAGATTGTCCCTCTCAGGTTTCTGGATTAGGAGATGCTGGTTTTATCAAATGATTTGGGGGATATTCTCTCTTTTTCTATCCTATGGAAGAGATTGTGTCATATTGGTTTTATTTTCTTAGATGATTGGTTATGGAGACTTTTGTGGCAAATTTCTTAAATTTGGGGATTAATTTATTTAATTCAAACTCTTCGGCTCAAGGGATCCTCTTGCTTCAGCCTCCCAAGGAGCTGCAGGTGTGCACTACCACGCGAAGCTAGTTTTTTCTATTTTTAGCAGAGACAGGGTCTCACTCTTGCTCAGGCTGGTCTCCAACTACTGAGCTCAAGTAATTCACCCACCTCAGCCTCCCAGAGTGCTAGAATACAGATGTGAACCGCTGTGCCCAGATGAAATGTCCTAGTTTTATCATTTTAATCTTATCACGATCTGTAGTTTTTTGTTTTTTGTTTTTAGACAGGGTCTGGCTCTGTCACCCAGACTGGAGTACAGTGGCATGATCATAACTCACTGTAACCTTGAACTCTTAGAATCAAGTGATCTTCTTGACTCAGCCTCCTGAGTAGCTAGGACTATAGGTGCAAGCTACCCTATGTGGATAACTTTTTTATTTTTTGTACAGATGGGATCTCACTATGCTGCCCAGCCTGGTCTCAAATTCCAGGCCTCAAGTGATCCTCTTGCCTCAGCCTCCTAGAATGCTGAGATTACATGTGGGAGCCACTGTGTGCCCAGGCGCAATCTATAGTTTTGTCCCATTTTTCATTCCTGGTGTGTGTGTGTGTGTTTGTCTTACCAAGAAATTGTGAGTTTTTTGGTAAAGAATCAACATTTTCGCATATTGATCCCTTTCCTCTACATTTGTTTATTTCCTTAGTTTATGTTCTTACATTTTTTATTTCCTGCCTTTTATCATTTGAATTAATTTGATGTCATGGAGGTGTACATAGATCATTGATTTTCAAGCATTGCTTCCTCTGGGAAACTGTATCCTAGATGCCTGGATATATCTTGTTTTGACCTAGTAGACCATGGGTTAGCAATCTACACCCATGGGCAGCCTCCTATTTTTTATAAATAAAGTTTTATTGGAACATATTCACACTCATTCCTTTACATATTACCTATGACTGCTTCCCCCCCCCTTTTTTTTTTATTGTTGGGGATTCATTGAGGGTACAAGAAACCATGTTACACTGGTTGCATTTGTTGGGTAAAGTCCCCTCTTTACCTATGACTGCTTTTGTGCTAAATGGCACAGAAAAGGAGAGAGTTGAATAGTTGAGATAGAAACTATATTGTCCCTTGCCCAAAATATCTACTATCTGGATTTAAGAGAGAGTTTTGCTGACTATTACACTACACAATAAACTATGTGTAAACCAGGACTATTTTTTTCTAATGGTTTGTGTCTTATGCTTGACAAAATAGCATGAGTGAGGCCGGGCATGGTGGCTCATTTCTGTAATACTAGCGCTCGGAAGGCCAAGGTGGGTGGATTGTCTGAGCTCACAGGTTCGAGACTAGCCTGAGCCAGAGCGAGATCTTGTCTCTATAAATAGTCGGTGCCTGTAGTCCCAGCTATTTAGGAGGCTGAGGCAAAAGAATTGCTTGAGTCCAAGAATTTGAGGTTGCTGTGAGCTATAATGCCACAGACTGTACCAAGGGGAACAAAGTGAGACTCTGTCTCAAAAAAAAAAAAAATAGTTTGTGTGAGAGTAATAATATTTATCACTTAATACAGAAAGTGAATTTGTCAAAAGTAACTTGGATTTTTATTCTTAAGATCCAGAAAGCACTTCCAGTAAACCTATGCTCTAAGAATTGGTTTACTAGGCTCGGCGCCTGTGGCTCAACGGGCTAAGGCGCCAGCCACATGCACCTGAGCTGGCGGGTTCGTATCCAGCCTGGGCCCGCCAAACAACAATGACGGCTGCAACCAAAAAAAACAAAAAAATGGCCGGGCATTGTGGCGGGCGCCTGTGGTCCCAGCTACTTGGGAGGCAGAGGCAGGAGACTCGCTTGAGCCCAGGAATTGGAGGTTGCTGTGAGCTGTGATGTCACAGCACTCTCTTTAGGGTGACAGCTTGAGGCTCTGTCACAGAAAAAAAAAAAGAATTGGTTTACTAATCCCCACTGCCAATATCTTATTTACTTATTTTTTTTTTTTGAGACAGAGCCTCAAGCTGTCACCCTGGAGAGAGTGCCATGGCATCACAGCTCACAGCAACCTCCAATTCCTGGGCTCAAACGAGTCTCCTGCCTCCGCCTCCCAAGTAGCTGGGACCACAGGTGCCCGCCACAACGCCCGGCCATTTTTTTGGTTGCAGCCGTCATTGTTGTTAGGCGGGCCCGGGCTGGATTCGAACCCGCCAGCTCAGGTGTACATGGCTGGCGCCTTAGCCCGTTGAGCCACAGGCACCGAGCCCAATATCTTATTTTTGACAATATTTCTTTATGAAAATTGAAGAAATCAAAGGTCAGAAAAATGGTAACTTTATAGAACTCTTCTTTATCATTGGCAAATATCTTCAGGTTAAAGAGCTCCATTTTGATTATCTGTTTGATAGCCATATAGTATAAATGATACATTTAATGATTTAGTGATAGAAAATGACATTCACAGGTCATGTTCTCTTTCAGGTAAACAAAGTTAACTGTCAACTGCCAGAAAATACTTTCAACATAAATGAACTCTCCAACTTATTGAACTTTTATACAGAGAGAGGAAGACTGCTCTATCGGGATAACAACTTGGTAAGAATAACATTTTTACTGATGAAAAATTTCGTATTTTGAAGGGGGACATATTACTGTAGTCAGTGTGTAGATACCCCTTTGAAAAATCAAGATTTGAAAATTTCCTCATTACAATGATGCATTTGTGAAATTAGATGATCCTTGAGAACTTAAACATCTTTCGCTCATAAAACAAATATATTTTCTTGGAAATTTGTTTCTAAATTAATGTGGGTTTTTAAAAACATTCCAAAAACGATAGAGAGAATCCTAGCACTTTGGGAGGCTGAGACAGGTGGATTGCCTGAGCAAGAGTGATACCCCCATCTCTACTAAAAATAGAAAAACCAGGCTCGGCGCCTGTGGCTCAACGGTCTAAGGCGCCAGCCACGTACACTTGAAATGGCAGGTTCGAATCCAGCCCGGGCCCGCCACCAAACAACGACAGCTGCAACCAAAAAATGGCTGGGTGTTGTGGCGGGCGCCTGTAGTCCCAGCTACTTGGGAGGCGGAGGCAGGAGACTCGCTTGAGCCCAGGAATTGGAGGTTGCTGTGAGCTGTGATGCCACGGTACTCTATCCAGGGTGATAGCTTGAGGCTCTGTCACAAATAAAAAAAAAAAAAATAGAAAAACCAGCAGGGCATTGTGGCTTGTAGTCCCAGCTACTGGGGAGGTTGAGGCAAGAGGATTGCTTTAGCCCAGGAGTTTGAGGTGGCTGTGATCTATGGTGCCACTGCACTTTACCCCAGGCACAGAGTGAGACTCTGTCCCCACCCCCCATAAAGTATAGAGAGAAATAATTTATTGTGATGAAGTAAAGGAATGAAGTTTTTTCCTTGTTTTTAATTATCAAACCTATTATCTCCATTTATTTTTAGATACCTGAAGGAAACTGCAATTATATTATTTTCAGTGATTTTCCATTTATCTTTAATTTGGTATCTAAAATTAAATTATTCCAAGCTGATTCACAGATAAAAAGGCTGGTATGTATGCCCTACCTTTTTATTATGAAAAATTTCAAGCATATATAAAATAGAGATAATGGTATAATGAGCCCTACCACTAAGATTCAGCAGTAATGAACACTTTGCCACACTTTCTTCATCTATCACTTTTGTTGTTTTGTTTCTGCAGAAATATTTTAAAGCAGATCCCAGACTTAGTTTCTTTTAACCTCGCCATCCTTCAGTTTGCTCTCTCTTTCTGATTCATGTTGAGATTCATGGATGAGGTCAGGTGGTGATGGCATGATACTTCCACTTAAGGTTTTCTGTCAACTTTTTATTTAGTAATTTCATTCATTATTTTCACTGAGGTTTATAATATGGTGGTGTTTCCAGTCTTCTTGTTCCTTCCAAAGTCATTAACTGGAACTTAGTAAGGACAAGCTTTTCCTCATCAATCAGAGCAATTTGGTTACCCTAAAAAAAAAAGCTTAAAAATCATTCACATAGGGCGGCACCTGTGACTCAAAGGAGTAGGGCGCCGGCCCCATATACCGGAGGTGGTGGGTTCAAACCCGGCCCCGGCCAAAAACTGCAAAAAAAATCATTTACATAGGTTCGGTGCCTGTGGCTCAAGTGGCTAAGGTGCCAGCCACATACACCTGAGCTGACGGGTTCAAATCCAGCCCGGGTCCACCAAACAACAATAACAGCTGCAACCAAAAAATGGCCGGGCATTGTGGCGGGTGCTTGTAGTCCCAGCTACTTGGGAGGCGGAGGCAGGAGACTTGCTTGAGCCCAGGAGTTGGAGGTTGCTGTGAGCTGTGATGCCACAGCACTCTATCCAGGG
>CAUYRH010150974.1:0-30241 GCA_963574655.1 Perodicticus potto
GGGGTCTGAAATCCACTTTGAATAAAGGCAGGTGACGTAATGACAGACGGTCCAGGGATCCTGTTAGAGTACAGCTCCTGGGCGGGGCCTGAAATTCACTTTGAATAAGCTCAGGTGAGGTAATGACAGACGGTCCAGAGATCCTGTTAGAATACAGCTCCTGGGCGGGGTCTGAAATCCACTTTGAATAAAGGCAGGTGACGTAATGACAGACGGTCCAGGGATCCTGTTAGAGTACAGCTCCTGGGCGGGGCCTGAAAGCCACATTGAATAAGCTCAGGTGAGGTAATGACAGACGGTCCAGAGATCCTGTTAGAATACAGCTCCTGGGCGGGGCCTGAAATCCACTTTGAATAAGCTCAGGTGAGGTAATGACAGATGGTCTGGAGATGCGGCCCAGGGACCACACTCGAGTTTAGGTGCAGTGGTTATTTCTACACCTTTCAGGCTTCCCTCCAGATTTCGTCAAAGAGGCGTGACCTCGTCAGTGTCAGTGTCGTGTTCTCCGTGTCAGTTGTGTAGAGTCACCTGGAGAGCTCATTGAAATGCAGATGGCTGTGCCCCACCCCCAGAGTTTCTGATTCAGCAGGTCTGGGATGAGCCCAAGAATTTGCATTTTTAAAAAGTTCCCAGATGACCACATACACATTTTTGAAAATCCTTGGTGTAGAGCCTTAACGTAATATGCACATGACACCTGGTGCCCCTATGTGATGCTGCCGAGGTGGTGGGTTCTAGGACAGATAATTGGGCAGAGAAGGAGTATTAATGTGTGGTGAGTTCCTGTTGTGTTTCAGACATTCTACCATGCTCAGAACTGACATCATCTCATTTATCTTACCTAATTACTCTAATTCATTCAACAGTATCAGACCTACTCTAAATAATTCTTTCTGGAAAGCATATAAAATAAATGGCCTAAATTCTTGGATAAAAGCAGAACCGTTGTCCCAATTTCTTTCTGTTGCTTCCAAATTTCTACCTGACAAGACATTATGAGCAATGATAAAACAGAAACCCAATCTCTTCCTTTCAGGAGTTTATGGTCCAATGTGGGAGGCAGGGACCCCTACAAGGTAGTTAGTGGCTGAACAGCAGGATGGAATTCTGTGTGAGGCAGTGCAGCTCTGGAAAGCTTCTCTCTAAATGTAAACACACTGCCTAAATATCCATAATAGTTCAGAAAAAAGCGTTATCTATAGAAAGGCTTCTTTGGCCTAAATGACTCCAATTAATAGCTCTTCAGCTCAGCAGCCACCTGTGAGGCTCCTACCGCTGGGTCCCTGGGGCAGTAGGGGTAGACGCAGTGTGGCCCGGAGTGGACTAACTCTGGGGCCAGGAGACCTACGGCAGTTAAGGTTCAGGGTGGCGGTTATCACACTCTGTGAGGAGGCATTGCTGGGAGCCCTCACGCTATTTATTAGGCATATGGGGAAACTTCTTGAAGAAGTGGAATCTCAGCTGGTGCCTGAAGAGTGAGTGGGGAGGAAGCAACTGGGAAGGGCAGGCTCCTGGCGGCAAGAACGGCGTGTTGAAGAGCCTGGATTGAGGGAGGGTGTCAGGTGCTGCAGGCTCTTCAGACGTGGAGTGTGGCCGAGCACAGCACCCTCTGCTCACATCACCACCAAACAGACGCTGTGCTTTACACATGCACATTGTGGCCGGGCAGCATTTATAGACTCTCTTGCATTCCTAACAAAGGGAACAGGGTTTTTGAAAACCTATTTTCCTTTGGTAAACAGTATTGAAAAATTAGTCACAAAGGACAGACAGGCCATCATGCCGGGTGGCTGCTGATAGCATCTTTACTTTCCTGTAACAACTGAGCACGGATGATGTGAGGCATTAGTCATGTGAAAACTACGCGGTGACACGGACACATCTTTCCACATCTACTTGTGTGGAAAGCTGGAGGTCATGCGAGGGGCAGTGTCCTGGGTGAACAATGTTCTCTGACAAGCATCCAGCACCAGAACACACCGTGGGCGCCTCTGAACTCAGAATCCCAAGGGACTCTGTGAAGAGGGTGCTTTCCTGGTGGCAAGAGCAGTTTAGACAGGTGCACAGCGACGGGAAACTGATCGCCCCCCAATAGGGATTGTTAGGGGTTTGTATCAGAGCTATCAGTTATTGTTTTCTTATAACAGTGATGTTTTGAGTGAAAAACATAGATATTGGGTGGTGCCTGTAGCTCAAAGGAATAGGGCACCAGCCCCATATGCCAGAGGTGGTGAGTTCAAACCCAGCCCCTGCCAAAAACTGCAAAAAAGGCCATAGATATTGGTATTAATATCTGCAGATGCATACAACTGACAAAAAGATGTGTGTGAGGAATCATTAAACAAGTTGAGATCTCTTCCAAGCTTATGCTTTTGAACCGAAGGTCTGAGAAGTCTCATTCTAGTGTAAAACACCTATTTTCCTTCTTGCTTATGAAGAATTCTATGTTGTACAAAGATAAAACAACAATGGTAGTATTCTTTACCTCTCCCTGCCTTATGTTTATAATTTAATTTATTGGGCTTAATTAATCAATGATTTACATAGGTCTTTTTCACAGATAATAAATCTTGTTCATGGAAGGCAATCATATATGAAGCAGAATCACTTTCCAATTTTACTAAAATGTACAAATAAGATTTAACTGTCAGGGACAGTCATTCCCAGAGTATCTTGCACTGACTGGCTCTAGGAAAAATTACCTAAAGTCACTGAGGGGGTTTCTATCAAATTTTACTTTGTGGTACTGTACAGCAAGCCTTTTCTTGATTTCCAAATACAGATGGCATCTCTTAACTAAAATGTTGTGTTACTTTTTAGTCCTTTTTATTAAATTCCTTTATTCTAGGTGCCATGCTTAATCATTTCCAAGAGCATTGTCAAGCTTGCAATAATAAATACTGGAGTTAATTTAAGGAGTCAAGGTTCACTCTCCTTCAGCAGCCAGCTCTTTAAGTAATTCACCTGCCTCATCATTCTCTTTTGTGTACTAATAAACAGAAATGGCTAAAACCTATCACAAAACTTTTAAGGAAGAAATACGGTGCTTTAATAGAGAATCTTTTAAAAAGCATACATAAGTGGCCTGCAATTGCTATTAAACATGTATTTTATTTTGAGAACTGATAAGTTATGTTGAGTTTCTTCAGACCTAGCATTACCCTCAGTACAAAAATAGCATAAATAGTTTTTATGTTTTCATTGCATTGTTTAAGATCTTGAGTGTTTTCTCCCCCAGTGTGAGGAAGTCCTCTGTGATAAACTTTTATTTGATGAGAAAGGAGGGTCGCATTTATGAACATTTCTCACTTTTTATAGGGGGTTCTGCTTCTGTGACTTCATCTGGTTTCCCTGAAAGCTCCCCAGATCGTACTCAGGAAATGTTTTCACAAGATTTTGTGTCATATTTTTTGAAAAGATGACTTCCTTTGACTTACATAGAACAGTGAATGATTTCCCTGAAATTTTACCATGTTTGCAAAAAGGGTAAAGAGGCCAGTGGGTCACAATTACCATTTTATATATAATGATCATTAGAAACTGTAACGCCAAAGATGAATCCTGGAAAGCCATTTAGCTAATGCTCAAAAATAGCAAATTCTCTAAAACATATTTTTCCTGAATTCTACCATTGTCCTATTTCTCTAAAATTATGCAGTAATATATAATGTCTAAGGACGCCAACATTGATTTTTTCTTGTTATAAATATATTAAAGTTATATGATATCATAGTTTAATAAAGATGGATTTATTTTATTTTTAGAAATTGATTGTATAAACATAATATGCCATCTTATAATAACAAATTAAATGCAAGCATGAATTATCCATAACAAGGCCTGTTAAACTCCTTTGTTTCCAAATAATTTTATGATATTTTGAATTAAAATAAGGTAAACATAAATAATAAAAATATATCATAACACATTATAACAAAAATTAAGGTACTTCAAATATTTCAAAACGTATCAACTGTGGGGTTCTCTTACTGTGTGAATCCCAGTCATATATTTGCATGTTTATACTGAGGAGGGGACCTACAGAATATTCAAGAGTCTCCCCTGCTTTCCCCGGAACACACTTTGCCTATTTTGTAAAAGTTCTTCCCTAAGCTTCAAGCCCCTGCTGAGCTCACCTACATTTGTGGCAGGCTGCAGGAGCCGGGAGGGCCGGATGAGAGGCCAGAGTCGTGTTCTGTTTCAGGAAAAGGACCCAGGAAGATTGTTAGGAGCCGTTGGGGAAGTGGCGCGGGGAATACAGACATGCCTTCCCCTAGCTCAGTGTTCAGGCAGCCACATCGTCTCACAGACTGTCCTGAGCTTCTTCCCAACACAGATCATCTCAGAGCTGGTGTCGCCCTCTGCTTCACATGGCTTGTCTTGTCCGATGTGTCTGAGTAGCTTCCTCTCCTTGTTGGATCAGGTAGTAAGCACAGCTCAATGTTCAAGGTGAAAAATAGACTGATCGCCTTCTATGCATAGGGACTGACAGACCCCTGAAAAAAATGACTGTGTTTTGTATAAACCAGTGGGGGCCATTTCTTTCTAATTCGCTACAGGCCAGTGGAACTGGAAACCTCTTGGAATTATAACACTATTTTTCGCTTTGTGAACTCTCTGTTACCTCTACTGAGGGAGCACAGATAGGCTGGGAAGTCTAAGTAAAGTTGGTGACCATGTAATTAAATTCCACACACAGACTGGGAGGACATTTCCACCTGCCTTACCTGGACATTGCCGTTCGCCATCACATGCTCCATTTTCTCCTTACACTCCACCTTCAGAGGGTCGCTGGCTGCCAGGGGAAACTTGTGATTATTTATTTGCCATTATATCATCACAGGACAAGTACTTGTTTGCTATTATAGCATGGAGATTATTTATTTGCCATTTCCTTCCACTTTCCCAATTAATTTAACAAACAACTTTTGAAAAGCCTGGGTGAGCTGGAAGGATTTAGTCCTGCCCGTTGCACTGCAAGAGTCCTCTCCTTCCTGGACCCAGTATTCCTCTCTGGAGTGGATGGCAGTGTCCCTCTCACCAGCCAGCACTCTGCATCTGGGTTTTTTTCAGGAGTTCAAAGACTTCTGATGCCCAAGGCCCATGCTGAACACTCAAACTAGAGCCTTTGGGACAGGATCCAGCAGCAGTAGTTTTACAAAACCTCCCAGGTGATTCTAACTTATAGGTAAGTACTTAAGCAAATTGACTGGATAAATTAGGGTTAAATAAAACCAATGTGCCAATTTTTTTTAGATTTAATCCTAGAAAGCAGAAGAGAGCCAGCAAAATTTGCACATTCCTTTCTAGAAAGGTTTTTTTCCAAGAAAGTATCATTAAGAGAAAGCAAAACCCTCAGATGAGGTCCAGAGAGATGCTTCAAAAAGAGCAAAAAACAGAATTGCTACTGAACGGTTTGCTCTTAGGCTTTAAAGACAAGAAAAGAAGGGAGGGAGGAAAAGAAAGACAAAAAATTTGCAAAATGAAGAGGAAACCACACTTGGTATATACAACCCTCTTTTTTCAAGCAGCACCAATAAAAACGATTTGTTTGCATATTTGTTTGTTTTACCTTGATTTTGTTTTTTCTTTACGTGTAACAGCTATTGCTAAAACATTGTCATCACAATACCAAATGAGTTAAAAAATTAAATTTTGTATTTATCTGTACATAAATAACATTCCTTAAACTTTTATCCAATCAGTGAGTTACTTTTCATTGCTTGGGTCAATGGTGTTGGCGCTTGATCTAATTATTCTGGGATCCGGCCCTGAGAATAGGAGGGTTGCCAGCCAAGCTCAAGGAGAGTTCCTGGGGGTGATGACTGCGCTGCCTTCCTTTTATTTATCCTGCACATTATTTAGTTCCTGAAATATTGTGGTGGCTGGCGTCTTCAGCCTTGACACGGCGGGTCAGTGTGGTTGATGGAGTCCCTTCTTTGTGTCTTTTGTCTCTCTGTGTCCCTCCCCAGCCTGCCTGACTTCCTCAAGCGTTTTACTTTTTTGGCTTCAACCAGGCCCGATGAACAGTGGACACGAGATGTGTGCGTGTGTGATCTGTGAACAGGCCCTTCTACTCTTCCGACCATTTTTGACGGTCAGATAGCAAGGAAGAAGATGATGTTAACTTCAATTTTATAAAAGGGAATGCTCGGCTTTTGTTAGAACATCATGTTTTTCTAGAACACTTTTTTTTTGTTGAAAAGTGCTTTTCATGCTTTTCCTTCATTTCTAGATCTTTGAATTTTAGTGGCATTTCTTACTAAATTTACCCGTTATGGTTGTGTGTGTGTGGGCTGCACAAATTGGCTCTGTGGGTGGGATTAAATCAGCTCCAGGCCCTGGTGGGAATTGAGACAAGACGGCCTCACAGTGCAGGTGACCAACAAGCACACTGATGGGCGGGGAGGTGTCACTTCAGAAACGCAGTGTCAGTTCCAGTTTCTTTCACTTTTTAAAAATACTACGTGTGACTGACAAAGCATGTGGAATGTCCAGGACACGTCTGTCAGCTGTGTGCATGTGTGTACGTGAGTGTGGTGAAGCTGCGTGTACCTGTGTGTACATGAGCACAGTGAAGGTGTGTGTACCTGTGTGTACGTGAGCAGGGTGAAGCTGCGGGTACCTGTGTGTACGTGAGTGCAGTGAAGCTGTGTCTCCCCCATGTATACATGAGCGTGGTGAAGCTGTGTGTACCTGTGGGTACGTGAGTGCGGTGAAGCTGTGTGTACCTGTGGGTACGTGAGCATGGTGAAGCCACGTCTCCCCTGTGTGTACATGAGTGCAGTGAAGCTGTGTGTCCCTGTGGGTACGTGAGTGTGGTGAAGCTGTGTGTACGTGAGCGCGGTGAAGCTGCGTGTACCTGTGGGTATGTGAGCACGGTGAAGCTGTGTCTCCTCTGTGTGTACGTGAGCACCATGGAGCTGAGTCTGGCCCGTGTGTATATGAGTGTGTACATGACCACGGTGAAGCTGCGTCTCCTCTGTGTGTACGTGAGCGGGGTGAAGCTGCGTGTACCTGTGTGTACGTGAGTGTGGTGGAGCTGCATCTGGCCTGTGTGTACAGAGCAGTGAAGCTGCGTGTACCTGCGTGTACGTGAGTGTGGTGGAGCTGGCCGGGTTCGCCCGTGTTGGTGTAAACCACGTGCATACCAAGGCAACTTTATACTTGTTCTCTTCCCTCCTCTTGCATGTTCATTAATCACTGAACACTAATAACACATTTTTTGTCATGGTACAACAAATATTCTGGCTCTGCCTCTCGTTCTGGCTCATTTACATCGGCCTGCCTGTCAGTTCAAAGCTTCAGGGAATTAATATCGTAAGATTAGAAAGTGAAGTCCCTCTAAGATCTCATCTTAGAAACTTGTGGTTAGGTTTTCAGGGAGGGAGAAAGAAAATAAGCCTTGGAAAAGCCAGGACCTTCCTTTGCCATCTTGACCCAGAATCCACCTCTCCTTCATTCCCTCTCTGAGTCCGACAGTCCCTGGGCTGGACATGGCTCTCCAGGGAGGCACCCCGTGGGGTGTGTTTAAAAGGCAGCCCGCCGCTTCGTTATTTTGGATGCCACTTCCTTTAGTTTGCCTTTGATTTGCACTTTTTATCCATTCGAGGATAAGAGTTTGTAGGAACACCTCAATAATCCATTTATTTTTTGTAAAAAAGAAACATTTCCCGCAACCATCTGGTTTCTGGGTAAATGTAGGCAGGGACTCTGGAGCCATCCAAATCCCAGTACGCATCTCACTTGCTCACTAACTTTTTTTTTGGTGAATCACAAGAAGAATCAAAAGCCTCTTTGAGGATTATAGAAAAGGAATTCCACATGTGTTAGTGTGAGCGTGTACAGGCAATTTATTTTAGAGAAAAGCTTCACTAAAATCAAATGAATATAATCTAAACATGCTTTTAAAAGATTAAAATAAAAAAGAGATGAATCTGGCAAGCCCTTTGAATCTTTACAGTAGGGTCAGTTTATGGGGTCCATCCTATGTATTTTGAGATCTATGTTAAGTGGAACTTAATGATAAATGATGTGTTTAAGGGTCTGCAGCCCTCCAGCGCGTATGAGACTCGTGAACCCGTAAGAAACGCAGCCAGCCATTTCTCCATTATACATCATGGTATTGTAAGTTATTTTTGTAGATAAGTTGTCTTCAAGTTTTTATTACATATGTCCTTTTATTACCTTTTCATGAGATGATAATTAATAATTTTATGACTGTGTATATTTTGCAAGTATCTTTCTATACAATACTAGATTCCATATTCCAAACCACGCTGGTAGGCAGGTGTGATGACTGTTTCCAATTTTTAGATGAGAAAACTTAGGATCATAGAAGTCCAAACTCGCACCAACATTCAGTGGTAAAGTTGGGAGTTTAAATTTATCCTATATTTAGACTGCCTTTTCTCTTTATTACCTGTATGGCCAATGACAATTTGTTTTACCTTCGTGAGCCTCAGTTTACTCATTTGAAAAATTATTACTATCTACACCTTGATGGTAGTGATGTAAAGATTAAATGTAACATATAGTTAGGATATTTGCACAATGGCTGGGACCAAAGAAACAAAACAGTGTGTTGGTAATTACCATAATTGAAAGTTTTATTAGAGGAAGAAATAGAGATATTTGTGATGGCTCATACTCAAATCATTATCTGAAATTTCCCTACACTTACTTGTACATATGTATGTAACGGAACACCACGATTATTGTCTATATCTGTATTACTTACATATACTCATGTATGTCAGTATGGGTATGTGTCTTTATGTAAATTTAGGGTCTGTGCATATAAGAGATGAATTGAAAGTTTTATCATCCAAGTTCAGTAAAATGTTATATATAATGGAATACTTATTACTTAAATGAAAATGTCACTCATTTTAATAATATGAAATTTATTTTCTATAGATAACATCTTTTTGTTCTGAAAACAACAAAATCATGAAGGAAAAATATTTATTGCTTCAAGACTTTATAAAGGTAAAAATAAAACTGATTTTTGCTTAGTCCTTTCCGATGGCTCTGTGTTATTTCCATGGAATCAGATGCTGGAGTCATCTATGGTGTAAACTGTCATCAGTTTATCCAGATTATTGTATACTCTTATCTAATCTTTTAGGTATGGGACGATGAAAATACTTAATGATGTCCTTTTCCTAGAAGTTCTACTGGGGAACTCGGTCACAAACACAAGTGTGTTTCCATTCCAGTCTCATGAGCTCCAAGCCCTGTCTTTCCTCCCCTCGCAATGCCTCCCACTCTTAGTCCAGTTAATTCCTAGCCACCCTCAAAACTTCCACCTGCCCTTGCCCTCCTTAAGAGGTCTCCTTGGCCCCGAAATAACTGTAGACATTTCTTTTTCTGATACACACAAAAAACGAGGTGAACACTTCCGTCACGGCACTTGCTGTGTTGTGTGGTAATTTTTTGCTTACTCCCTACTTCCTCCCTTGAGTTTTACAATTTCTTTTACTTAGCTCACTGTCTGGCATATTGCACACAACCAAAAATGCTCCTGCGGTGACTGAGTCATAGCACTTTAACAGTTTCCCCTGTATCCAAATTTTATAGAATTCTAATTCAAAATAGTTTTCTCTTTTAAAATATTGCAATGGAACTCCTCTCAGCCATCCTTTTATTTACAAGGGAATATTGGAGCAGGGCGGGATACAAAATCTAATTTTACTATGGACAAGAAATGATACATGATGCCAAATAGAAACTGGAGAGAGAGCTTAGTTGGTTTAATTCCATGGCATTCCAATAAGCTCCCAGAATTAAAGTATCTTTAGTGCCCTAGAAAAAGATGCACAAATGATTCACTCTTGCTCATAGAGAGGTGATTGCCCAAACTCTCCACATGGGTTTGAAAAGAAGGCTCTTCCAGGTATTTTGAATATTAACAGATTGAAACAGTACTTCCAAAGTACTAGGAAAATTCTAGTCTTGATCTAACTCAGGAATTGAATATAGTATATAGCGTCATTTCTGGGCTGGATGACAGACTGACTTCAAAGTATTTTTTGGAATCATTAGAAGGTAGCAATGACTTTATTCATGAAATAAATTGCGATAAGATGAATCTCCAATTTCACAAACCTAAAACAATGAAATGTCTGTGTCTCGTAAGAAAAAACCTGTGCACATACTCATCAAGGTGGCGCCATATTGGTCTTAAGTAACATTTCCTGGAGGTGGGTAGAGCAGCCAGAGAGGATTCTGGGTAAACTTCAGGATGTGGCTAAGGAGTTAATAGTGTCTGTCCACCAGCAGTTTCAGTTGAGAATTTCACATACTGAGGCGTCTGTTTCTAACCTCAGATACGTAGATGGAAATGGCCTCTGCATTTTATATTAGTAGGGTTAGATAAGATATTACATGAAATATCTTTAAAATGTAAGTGATCATGGCCCCAGGCATCAGGCACAATGATTCTCTACCTTCTAGGTTGTGGACAGGAGATGGGCCTTGTTTTTGAGGACAGTGAATTTGGAGGCAAGGCCACTTGGTCCTTACGTTCTCACTTAGTAGATGGGCACACGGGCAGCATTGCATCCAGCCTGCATTCGGCCTGGTTCTCTGATCACTGTCATCCTGAACAGTCTGCTTTCATAGACATTGCTTAAATGTCCATCACATTCAAGTATATTTTAACAAACTAATGGCTTCCTTTTTCATAATAGAATGTTTTAAAACACTTATGTGGTGCTGAATAATTTAGTTCGGTCGTACGATGACAAGACTAAACAAACCTTCCCTGGGCTCTGGGTTTTCATCGAGTTACTTTGCACGGAGCAAGCGAGTGGAGATGAGCTATGAAATTTTAGGACTTCGCCTTGAAACACGATCTAGTTGATGTCTAAAACGATCTAGTTGACTTATAAAATCCGAGATGTTGATAAAATGTGCAGTTAATATTCAAATAAGTGCAGTTGCTTCATTTATGTCAACAGAGAAGGTGAAAAGTGCAGCTTAACTGGCTTGGTGAGATGGGAAGGAGGGGCTGGGAACACAGCAGAGACAACAAAGAGATAGCTGGTGAGGCTTAGTGGTTTGCTTCCTGGGGTGGCGCGAAGGCAGCGTGACAAAGTTCAGTCGGGTCAGACAAAGTGCAGAGACTTCCCCATAGAGGCTGGAAGGAGGGCATAGCATGGACACAAACTGTCCTAATCTTCAGACAGAGGGATGAGAGTCAGTGAGCTGTTTCTGTCTAATCCTGCTGTTCCTTTTCATTCAGGAAGTACAGAAATCACCTTATCTCTCATGTACCAGGATGATATAATTAAAATAGGACATGCTTTTGAAGTGAGGTATTTGTAGGGCTCCAAAGAATGTGTAGAGTCTTGTAAGATCAGCGTACGTCCACTTCTCAAAGGCGGTAATAAGGACACGTTTATTTAACAAGACATCCTTTTGAAAGAGGACTGTCTGGTAGAGTGCGTATGTAATGTCTATTACATTATATACATTGCTTAAGATATACGCAATTTATTCCCTGACCTAGATCTTGGCAAAAAGACAGGCCAGCATTTTTCATCGTATTTTGTTTCTACTTATATGAGAAGATATCATCCTTTTGGCAAAAGATATACAATCTTTATTATGTTCCCAAATCAAGTTCTATGAGCACATTACCATACAAAATGAAAACGACCAAATATTTTTTTTTGAAATGTAGAGCGTTTGTTTCAGATGAGCTGAGGTCTACGATTTTGCAAGTGTGTCTGCTTGGCATGCCTCCTTTTGTATATGACCCTATTGCTGACCTTGGAATTGGCTTACTTTAACCATGATGGATGCACCAAAAGATTTATTTTTGTCATCTAAGAGTTGAGTCTTAGGCTACTGGGAGCATAAAAGGTGTTTATTGAAAGTAGGCTTGGCAAACCTATGCTTTCAAATAATCATCCAGAAGCTCATCTAATTTTGCTAATTAGCAGGAGATAAAATATACCCACATTGTCCTTTGCAATGACTTGAACCCTCTGCCCTTCCTTGGTGATAATAGTATTAAGTACACATGTACTTATTGGATTGAATGTTAATTAACATGAACTGAAAAGAGAGAATTTTGTTACTCATTCAAACACATTTATGAAATTAATGCTGGATTTCACATAAATACTTTTAACATCCCTTTAAAAGGGGTAGAGATAACAAAAGGTAACATGATTTCTCACGTGCTGATCTATCAAATAAGTTTAAATGGACTCCGATTAATGAAGCCTGATTTTAATAAATAATTCAAGAATGAAAGAACAGCTATTTCTGTGGGAAGCAGGAGCCATTCAGCTAGGGCTGACCTTGCCATTGAAAATTAAGCTCTTTCTCCAAATCTAAAAATCAAAGCTTAAAAGGCCACTCTCTCCATAATATTTCATTAACTTTTCAAAATGAAATACCTATTGATTAGATTTTCTCTCAGATAATAAATTCTACATGTCTACTCTGTCACTTCAATTACAGTATTTACTTGTACACAAGGAAAATGTTTTTACATCTGAAATTAATACACTCTCGCAAAATAACGTACTGTAAAGATCCAGGTGGTATGATTTCTTGCCTCTCCCAGTAGAACATTCAGAGAGCGTCTGTTCTTTCTCCTCTAAGGTTTCACCTGTGTTGTTTTCTGCCTACAAGGCCCTTCTCCCCTCCCCAGAACCTCAGCAAGAGCTTACTCATCCTTCAAAGCCATGTTCTATCACTGCCATACGAGGCCTCCTCAGGTATTTTTTCCAAAGCAGAATAATCTGTCCTCTTTCCCTGGCTCCTGGCACTCACTGTTGGTGTGGCCCTTCTCGCCTCTGCCCTCCGTACCTCAGCAGCCACTCATGGCTCGCCTGTTCCACGCCAACCTCTCTGCTGCCAGCTCAGTGGCAGGTGCGTGGGCTGCTGAGTTTAGTGTTACATACCACAGGAGACACAGTGTCTGATTTTGACCCTGTGGTTTCTACTTCTGCATTGCAGAAATCAATGGAGCCTTGGGGATCTTTATCGTTTAATGGTTCATGTGAAGCAACTCACATCTGACAACTTTCACCCCCGACCCAATCACAAATAACATACAAGATTATTTTGCTTCCTTTACTAAAATAAAGCTAAAGGGAGCAGCAAACTTTGTCAGCCAACTTCCAGAAAGGAAAGAAAACCCGCTCAGGTGTTGGAAGGTCGTTTGTGTTGGTTTTCAGAGAGCATTCAGTGGTGTGGAAGGATCAAACAGAAAGCTAGTGTAGAACTCAGTTATGTTCCTTCTCCAACAGTCTCAGTTCAGAACGAAGCTTGTTGGGGTTAGGGATATTTAATCCAGAAAGTCCCGGGGCTTCACATAATTTTCAGACCATTTATTCTGAGCTATACAGCAGTGCTAAATGCACCCTTGAAAGAGGAAGTGAATCCAACTGTTAGATGTGCCTTAAAACAGAGTAGTGAGGGGTAGAATTTTTTGTCCAGATCTTACAGCATGGCCTTTGGTCAGTATTTGAGTCCTCTCACAGAGACCAAAGTTGACATTCATTCAGAATTTGGCTAGCAGAACAGTAACCCCCTGGCACAAAGACCCCCTCTCCCAGATTCAGTGGTTGCTAAAAAGGCATTGCAGTAGCCGTCTAAGAAGGACATAGCTGGACCGTTAGCTGTGCTCTGGTTTGGGAATGACTGGCGGCTGCCGCCCACTTTGGGTGCCTGTGGACAGCTCTGGCCAGAAGCTTGGAGAGCACTTTCCCCTGTTCACATGATGGCTCTCAAAACCATGCTGGGTCATACTCTACACCAGGAGTCCTCAAACTACAGCCCGCGGGCCACATGCTTCAGTATGAATTGTATTTGTTCCCATTTTGTTTTTTACTTCAAAATAAGATATGTGCAGTGTGCATAGGAATTTGTTCATAGTTTTTTTTTTAAAACTATAGTCCGGCCCTCCAATGGTCTGAGGGACAGTGAATTGGCCCCCGGTTTAAAAAGTTTGAGGACGCCTGCTCCACACTCTGGTTTCAATCACTCTGGATTTCTTTCTCTGCTTTCTGGAAAATAGGAGCTGTGTGTGGTTGAACAGCTGTCACGGTAGGACCCATAGGTGGCAAAACTTCTACCTGTGCCAGGTGTGACTTGATTTTGCTGAGATGAGGGAGTTGGCAGAGAGGGAGGGCGGTGGCAGAGAAGGTACCCCAGTGAACAGTCCCCACAATTGAACCTTCTGGTCATCAGAACAAGCTCTTCCTGGCAGTGTGTACAGGCAGCACAAGTCCAGCCCATCCTCACCCTCTGCCTGAGTGCGGAGTGGGGCAGGTGGAGTTCTGTGTTACTGTTGCACTTGGTAATGGAGAGCCAGAGTGACCAGGGTGACGTGGCTGA
Organism: Perodicticus potto; assembly: GCA_963574655.1. Lineage (NCBI taxonomy): Eukaryota > Metazoa > Chordata > Mammalia > Primates > Lorisidae > Perodicticus > Perodicticus potto. The sequence continues at coordinate 14,362 of CAUYRH010150974.1, forward strand.
CACCGCCCCGGCAGAGGACGAATCCACTGTGCACCAGGCCCCTTCTGCCTGTTAATTGGGACCTTGGCACTTGACCTAACTCTCGGAAGGTCACCTTTTTCCTTTGTCAACTGATAATTAAATCTACCTCCCTCTCAGAGAGTTTCCTCAATGAAGCTTTGAGAGATGTTGTCCATAAAAATATGTCAAAACCTGCAAGCATGTTTTTGATAAGGCAGTTGTAAAAGTGCACAGCAGAGTGTGCATGTTTGAGACTCTCAGCCGCAGAGCCCATCTCTGAAGGAGAACTGTGCGTCTCCACGCCTCACACCTCCACTGTCCCCAGCCGGCTCCAGCTGCCGCGGACTCTGAGTCCGGTCCCGCACCACAGCAGATTTGGAGTCCTTCTCAGAACGGGGACAGGGACATCCACCACCCAGGGTTACTGAGAGGATGAAACAAAGTGATGTCCTTGAGCACAGAAGTCGGTGGGAGTTTGCGGGATGCTAGTTCCACACGCCTTCCTCTCTACATCCATGTCTCTGCTCCAGGGAAATAAAATCCTCGGATGACTCAGGAAGCCCAGGAACACATTCCTGCAGCCGCTGAGGGAAGAAGCTCTTCCCTGTTTCCTGCGGGGAGAGCAGGGCTTCGGCCCGGCTGCCTTTTGGTCAGAAGAAATGTTAGTGTGCTGGAAAAAGGCCACGGGGGCCCTGTTCCTGCACACGGGAAAGAAGACCTTTCTGTCCATCCTCCGGGTGCTCCCTGCACAGTCACCGTCAAACCTGAGCCCTTCATTTATAAAAACGCCAACCTACGCCCATTACTCGGCCAGGGACCATGCTGCTGTCAGCGTGGAAACAGCACATGGAGTCTGAAAACAATCTCCACGTCTATCGTGCCTGTCACAGCTGGAGGCCACAGAACAAGGACTGGTTGTTGGGAGGGAGGGAGCACTTGGGCCCCTGGCGGCCTCCTGGGCGGAGAGACGTGGCCACGTTGGGTAGAACGCCATGTGTTATTTTACTGAAAGACTTCAGTCTTGAATGTTGCTGGTGATTGGGTCTGGGGTGACAGTTGCCAGATGTGAGGTGCTTCACGTGAACTTCTGGGGTCAGTGTTGAAATCTTGATGCCCTGTTCCTTGCATATGAGCGTTTTCCGGTCTGCCTGTCTGTCTGTCTGTCTCTCCTGCAATCCAGAGGCCTTCCTGGTGCCCAGGTGCTTTTGTGGTAGGGGAAGACAGAACCCAGGGCCATGTGACCAAAGAAAACCCATCCTTCAGGGATGGATTTCTGGAATTCCCAAGTAAAGCTTCCAGAAAGGAAGCATGCCCAGTCCTGGGCAATAAGGGATGAAGGAGGAATAGCCCTTGGCCAAGCACTGCTTCCTGACCTCCCTGTGCTGCTCATTCATGGGGTCGAGATGGACAGTGGCATCTCCCATCCCGGTTATAGCTGTGCCACACGTGTGTGAGCACATGTGAAGCATGTGTGCTCTGGGTCGGGCCAGGGTCTCATGTGTTGTCCCTGGAAATCCATTTCATTTTTTTCCTAAAATGTGTCCCACCATCGTGTGGACCCCTCAGGGAATTCAGTCTCCTTGACCCTTACTAGCCACTCAGTGGTGTCACAGCCCCTATGGCCCTGGTCTCGATCACCGCAGAAAGGAACCAGGCCAGACTTGGATTAGAAGGACAAGCTTGTAGGAGGCGGGCTAACCTTGATTGCAGGGTAGCCCCGAGCAACCTCCGCAGCAGCCCTTTGTTGAGACAGCACAAGACAGGTGAGGGGAGTATTAGACAATGACCACGTGCCCAGGGATTGCCATGGGCTGGGTTCTCTCTCCGCAAGGAGCACCTGCGGACGAATTGGCCGAGGGCCCGCCCCCCAGCTGCAAACCCTCTTGCTCAGAGGTCGTCAGGCTCTTGGTGTCCTCTACACAGTGGCACTTGCTGTTTTTAATGATTTTGTTTTTTTCTGGGATGATAAAACACTCCAGACGGAATTAACCACAAGACCCTTCACTCCTCAAGTTTGAACTTTATCAGGTTTTGGGTCAGTTCTACCATGATCAGTCGTGGTCGGGCTTGTTATGTGACTTTAAAAAAGTTTCTTATACCCAGACCTTGGTGAGAGGTTAGTGGGCGTGGGGACAGAGCCATAGACGGAGGGCAAAGCCCCAGGCGCCCTGGTGAGTGTGTGCACTGGTACTCATCCCGCTCTGGTCTCACAGGTGTTAACTTTGTCCCTCTATTGCCAAGTTCCATCGCATCTCAGTGGAGACTAGAGAAGAAAAATATTTGGGTCCTGATAACGCAGTAGGGCCAGAAATGCTCTCACCCGCTGAGGAGGAGCACACAGTAGGCCCTCACGCTGAATCACGGCGCGCATCTCACCGTCGGCAAGTCGGCTGGGAAATAAGCGGTTGTGCTGGCAGGGAGTGCCGCGGGCTGGGAAACCAGCCTTAGTTTGTAAGACTGTGTAACAAAGCTGGAAATCCCTGGGGGCAGCTGTGTGGCTTTCGATGATCCCAGCTCTGGAAGGACAGCTTTGGAAGTTGGAAAAGAAAAGCTTCAGTGGCTCCTTGTGCTCTTCTGAGCTCAGCTTCGCGAGTTTGATGTTCAGACGGCACCTGTGGCAGTGTCTTTCCTCTTTTCCGTCCAGTGACATCTTTTCCACTGTCTTATCTAGTTCCACACCTAATGTTCTAGTAAAACCCACCGAGTTTTTAGCCAGCTAGTGCTCAGGCTTTTCCTTCTCCCTGGAGTCCTCCACACTCGCTTAGCAGTTCCTGAGATCATTTCCTTAGTCAGTCTTACTTCTTGGGCACTGGACACATAGACTGGCCATCCTTGCAGTGTCTCAGGTATGAAGGGTCAGTCGTGGAATTTCATGACAGCGGCTGCCCTTTGGACCAACAAAGCACAGCAGAGCTGGACACAGGCCTCCCACCAAGCTCCACATGATGCTGCTTTCAGTCACCAGTTATCTTTGATTAGTTATTTAGCTCCTCTGGGCCTCAGATCTCATCAAGTTACTTGCGGTTTGTTTGTAAATTGTGTGTGTGCGTGCGTGCGTGTGTGTGTGTATACAGCACCCAGCGCAGAGCCTGGAAGGTAACACATGCTCACAGCTATTTTCCTGTTACGGGATCAGAATTTCTCCATCATCTTTAGCCAGTGTCTTCTTGTAATAACAAAGTCCCAACCAAATCTCCAACAAAACAACTTCCTTCAATGTTCAAATTCAAAATAACTGTGTCCACTAAAAAAGAAAGAAAATACACTGAATTGCAATATCAACAGAGAAACACTAGGACATTTTCTCAGAAGTGACGGTCACAGGTTCTTCTGCTGGACAACTCCACGCCCATCCGGGCGCTGAGCTGAAAGTGAGGGCACAGCCAGGGCACAGCGGCTTTAGATCTGTGCCTGGAGCTCAGGAAAGGGTTCACCGTTATTCACGGTCTCATCCTAGCCTGCTATTCCCACACTCAGATCCCACCCTCTCCCCCATCCTTGGGGATCTTGCCCCGTCAATTTCTCTTTCCCTCTATCCTCAGCATCACCTTTTATCTTCAGGATCAACAGATTTTTGGCTGACTTGGGATAGCCCTAACTTATTTCTATAGCCCCAGCATAATTATCAAAAACTTCCATTTTTACTCTCAGAAATGTCTGGTTTGGATGACTATTCTATGACTCTTGTATTTGCCCTTAACCTTCAGCTATGGAAATGCTCAGATTCTCCCGTCCTAAAGGCGTCTGACAGACATCCGAAACCCCACCCCACCCCGTGTTCCCTTTCTGTCTGTCACCACGTGGCGATACTGTCCAGCTGTCCTGTCTTCGTTGCTTTACTGTCCAGCTGTCCTGTCTTTGTTTCTTTACCTCCCGTCATTCTCCCATGCTGCTGTGGCCAAGGTCACTCTGTGACTTCCTATTTGCTAAATTCTTTGGACATTCTCTGTGAAAGGATCTGATCAGATGATTGATAAGCTCGTGTCCAGCCCCAGTAATATGCTCTCCACGTGAAATATTCCTTGACTCTCATCTTCTTCACCAAGACGGTTATTTGTTGAGGCTCTGTCACCCAAGTGCCCATTATCACGCTACCCACGTTAGCTCTTTTAGTTCACATGACAGTGTCCGGGGTGGGTATCATTCCTCACTTTACCCCTGGAAGCTTAGAAAGATCGAATAACTTCCTCATTTTCTCAGAGCTACTAGATGATGGAGCTGAGAGTCTAACGTCTAAAACAGAGCATATTATTTCCCACTACACTCTTCTCCCTTCCTCTCAAACAGATGTTAACACCTGATTCCGTATGACCAACTCACTGTAGGTACTAAAACCTGGTGAGCTGATATTTTAAAATTATGTCTATTCTGAAAATTAGACCCACTAAGTGTTAGCAACTGCCCCGTGGAATAGACCTAGGAGTGGTGACAGTTGCAGGTATTTGCAATATAAGCAGTGAGTTTCTGGATTTCAGTAAAATAAACCAGGATTTTGTTTCTTGAAGTAATTATACTCTGGAGAGAGGAAAGAAGGATGGAGACAATTATGAATGACCTTGCATCTCTGAGCTGTTGAGAACTTCTGGATCAGTGGCTGATGTTTTCATAGCCTTTTCAAGTGAAACCTTTCAGTGAAGTCTTAAGCCACAGACCACCAGTTGACAAAAGGAATTTTTTTCAAGGATATTAACCTTAATTTGAGTGCTGTGATTGTCATACTAAAAGAAAACATCTCCAAGTACATTTTCTAAGGCTTTCTAACCTTTCTGAAATCTTAAGAGTTTTGGAATTTTTTGGTGTCATTCAATTTTTTTGAGTGTTAACATTTCAGTGATTTGTTTAACTTTAACGTGAGAATTGGCAGGGAGTTTCCATGAAGCAAATCCAACCCTTCCCCCCATCAGGTGCTGATACTGCTCACGCTCTCGTCCCTGGGCTGTCTTTTCCTGAGGTCCATAATTACTGAATAAAACTGTTGAATAAACTCTCTGTAAGGTCCTTATACTGGGAAAAAGTTAAGTTCATTTCTATATCTCTGCCTTTTCGACCTAATTTACTAAACGTTGTGGTTGCCAATATCATGAATGTTCTAAGACAAATAGATGTAAATGAGAAATTACGAGTAGGATGTTTATTTTACTAATAAAAAATGTAATGAAGCGTTGATTGAAATTATATTTCTTTTAAGTAGAAAATGATTGACATATGTGAGTGCCCATGAGACCTAGACCTCCTGTCTGTGACATCGCCCCACACCCCCAGTGTAAAATCACCAAACTTTGTTGATGTGACTCCCTCGACCTCAAGTGCATTTCCTTCATGGAATCACAAGATTTTTGGTTTGTTGAGGCATTCTGAGAAACTCAAGTTTTCCTTCTGTACTGAGACTGTCTAGTGTTGGGATGTTCTTGGGGAGCAGCCGGTGACACTCTCTTCTCTTTCAGAGCCACCACCTTTTTGCAAGATGGGGTGGGGGTCACTTAGCTCTCCTGTGTTGTTTCCGAGCTATGTATTTACTCAGCGATTTCATTCTCTGAGGAGTTGTTGAAAGGACAGAAGTTTGTAAATTATACAACACTGAAAAGTGGATGCCACCATGGCGTTTAGCCCAGACGCTGTCAAATGGTTTCCTATTTTCAGGCCCTGCCTTCACAATGATTGCGAGTTATGATACCATTACTCAATTTGAATGCATTTATTTTTTAATTAGTTTATACAACTCTAATTTTAATTAAGCACCAATTTTTGTTGCACATGTTGGGAACATAATTTATTGACCAGAGAACAAAAGACTTTATTCTGGGATGTTTGCGTGCATGTCCACGTTGCCTCGCAGGCTTTCTGTGCTGCCACGAGGCTGTGTCCGAACAGCGTCTCGTGACAACACGTGTCTGCTCCTGTTATCGTCCGTGCCCTTGTCACCTATTGTTAACGGCTACCTGGAGCCCTGTGCTGGGGGGATTCTGAGGCCTGTGCAGACTGTGTTAGTGGATTGAGATCACGTGGTTAGAGCTGAAGCTGAGACTGGGGGAACATGGTCACACATGGTTAGGAACTTGTGATTCCTGACAAGGAGCGCCCTTGTCAGGACACCCTCAGAAGATTCTGTCCTAACAGGCAAAGGCGCCCAAGGTTCTCAGCTTTTTGATAGCTTCTCTTCCATCCAGTAATGAGAAGGTCGAACTTGTCTCTTTCCCCTCCTTGTTGCTAAGGAAGGAGGCAGAGCATCTCTGGACAGGTTTCTGCTCGTGTACTTTGACTCTCCATCCGTGCGCACAACTGCATTTTAAGAAGAATAAACAGATATTTCCACACGAAGTGTTGAGAGAGCCACTGGGGTGGCTTGGGAGAGCATCCGGGTCCCATCTGTGTTCGCATCCAGGTTCCTGGGGTCGGAGAGGACAGGGCCCATCCCAGTGGCTGTCCAATGTCCTTCTAGTTTTCCTCTGGACTGGGCTTGGAGGGAGGGAGGCGGCCTGGCCTATCAGCTGGCTCGGAGTCTGCCCCAGCCTATGTCCTCTCTGGAAAATAAGCCTGGGCTGGTTTGGGTTTGAGGATCAGCAATCTCATCCTTTCTGTAACACGAGGACAGCAGCCTGCAGCGGCGCTGGTGCAGGGCCACTGGAGAGGGCACGGCGCCTTTCAAGGAGCAGGTTCTCAGCACGTGTGGCCTGCCGCCCTCTTCATGAATATGCATAAATATTTGGAGGAATAAAGCATAAGTATAAATATTCCAGAACGTTCTAGTTTCCTCATAGAATTTCTAAACCTCCCTCGGTGCTTTTTGAGCATTGTCTGATGGCATTGGAACTGGTATCCCTTCCCCGCAGCCTTCTCTCCGCCCCTCCTCACTACCCTCTTCTCCCTACCTCCTCTTTCCAGCCCTCACACTGTATCTCTTCTGTTTTCTTCTTTCTTTCTCCTTTTCTTATTTTTCTCCATTTCTTTCTTGCATATCTTTCACTATCCTCTCTCCATTCTCGTCTCATTTCTCCTTCTCATACTTTCTATCAAAAAGTAGCTGTGGAAATTGTTAAGGCATTAAAAATGGATGCAAAAATAAATCGGAAGAGAGTTATTTTAACTTATTAAGCAGTCATTTTAACAAACTGGCAGCACTGATGCTGTCACATTGCAGGACAGCATGTGAGCCCTGTCCGTGGTGGAATCCCTTTTCTCTTAGCTCATCTTTCTCTAGAGATAAACAATTGCGGGTGACGTGACACTGAGTTCATTTACTCCTCCGTCTGTACCCAGTGCTGAGAGGCACCGGGCCGTGCAGGCTGTGGGAAGACGGTCGCCGTGCAGTGTGGTCACTGCTTGCCCCGTGCTGGGAAGGGGTCAGTGACGTGGTCCTGGGATAAGTGGCCAGAGAAGAGTAGAAGTGACCGAGGGGCCAGCCCAGGGGGGAGGACAGAGGCGGTGGCTTTGGGCATTCTAGGGAAGTCTGGTTAATTGCAGACAGCAGATCACAAGGGACTGGAAGGCATAAGGGGACCGAGTCACAGAGAACCTTCTATTCTAACTTACGTTACATTAGGCTGCAGCACCAGACAGAACACGGAAGTTCTGTGCTTAAGAAAATGGAAGTGCTTTTCTTGATCAGTGATTGAGTCAGTTGGTCGTCCTGGCTCTGCGGTCTTGACCAGCTGATCACAGCCCATCATTACAAGCTGTTGACCCCCTGGTCACAGCCCATCATTATAAGCTCTTGACCCCCTGGTCACAGCCCATCATTACAGGCTCTTGACTAGCTGGTCACGGCCCATCATTACAAGCTCTTGACTAGCTGGTCATGGCCCATCATTACAAGTTCTTGACCAGCTGGTCACGGCCCATCATTATAAGCTTTTGACTAGCTGGTCACGGCCCATCGTTATAAGCTCTTGACCAGCCTGTCATGGCCCATCATTATAAGCTCTTGACCATCTGGTCATGGCCCATCATTACAAGCTCTTAACTAGCTGGTCACGGCCCATCATTACAAGCTCTTGACCAGCTGGTCATGGTCCATCATTACAAGCTCTCTTTTTCACAAACCCTCATCTCCCTTCCTTCAGCTGCCAGTCCAAGCCCTAGTTAAATCTAGTTCTCAACCTCCTCTGCCCCGGCCCTTCTCCTAAAGAACTGTTTTATTTCTTCTTGTATTTTCCTTAACCCCTCGTCACTGTCAGCTGGTGACAAATAGCCATTATCTGTCATGTCACTGAAAGGCTAGATTAGGATGAGCACACTACATGCCATGCCCTCAGACCAGCCAGCCGTCACACGTGTTCCCTCTCCCCTGCCTTCTCTCCTGTCTCTCTGCCCTTGCTGTCCTGCTCTAGTCCGAGGTGAATCCCTTCCCAGGTGCTCTGGGCCTGGTCCCCACCCACCTGCAGACACCACAGCAATCCCGCCCTCTCGCAGCAGCCATGGACCTCTTCTGCTCGGCCATTTCCATCCATGCATGAATACACAGTGCTGACCCATATTTAAAAACAGTTCTCTCTCTACCCCAATTATCTCTCCAGTTACAGCAAATGTCTATGCTCCTGTTTAGAGAAAACACTGTAAACTGTATTTTGTCTTTTTCTGGTTCTCTTCTCATATCACTGAAGAGAGTCTTTTGTTATGGCCGTCAGTAATTGTCCTTTGGCCCGATCCAGCGGCATTCCTCAGGCTGCGATTTGTTTTTAGACTCGGTAAAACTTCCTTGGGAAAGCTCTAGTTGCTTGATTTCCTACAAATCACTCAATTCTGCTTCTCTTTTTACCTCACCAGGTGCTCCCAGATTGCTTCTGCTAGTCCCTTGTTCTACCACCCCAACTCCTGTGTGTCCTGGGGCACCTGGACGCTGAGCCCTTAGACCCTCTCTCAGGGCTGTCCAGGCTCACTGTCCAGGGCCAGGGCCCTAGACCCTCTCTCAGGGCTGTCCAGGCTCACTGTCCAGGGCTGGGGCCCTAGACCCTCTCAGTACTGTCCAGGCTCACTCTCCAGAGCTGGGGTCCCAGACCCTCTCTCAGGGCTGGGGCCCCAGACCCTCTCTCATGGCTGTCCAGGCTCACTGTCCAGGGTCAGGGCCCTTCCCCAGTCACAGATCCAAACCCTGCCCGACGGGTGACTCCCACGTTTCTGTCTCTGTCCCAGACCTCTCCCTGCATTGCCAGCCTTGGAACCAACTAGCCAACTCTCAGGCAACGTCCCCCTGGGGATGACGAACAGGTGCTTCAGTATTAACTCAGGAAAACCTGAACTCTTACGGTTTTTTTTTGATCTCTCTCCAAACCTGCTCTGTCTACAGTCTTCCTCATTCCTCTTCCTCATTTTTTCAGGTGCTCAAGCCAAAAAAACTTACAATCATCCTGCCTCTTCTGATTCTCTCACATCTGCATCAAGCCACATCAGTTCATTTATTCCAAACACACTTGGACACTATCTGCTGCTGCTTGTCCCTCCACTACTCTGGGCAAAACCACTGGGTCTCTGTCCAGACAATGCGGCATGCCCCTGACCCTCTCCTTGCCTCCTCCTGTGTCGGGCGTGATGAGTTCTGCACATTGCTGCCGTGCCTGGTGTCTGATTAAAACACGAGTCAGTTCAGAGCTCTGTGACGGCTCCCCGGCCGGTGTAGGGTGCAGAGTCCCTCCCCTGCCCACAGAGCCCTGTGGTCCGGTCCCAGCTCCCCTCTGACTGCACCTCTTACTTCCCTTGTCCACTCAGCCACAGGCCCCCTCGCCTTGGACGCCTCAGGTGCTTCTGTGACTAGGTGTCTGAGTTAATGACTTTTTCAGTGACTATTTCATGGTAAACCATGGAAACAACTTTTCCTGAATCACAAAGCCATTCTCCTTCCCTCTCTCCATCTTTCTCCCTCTTTCTCTCTCTCTCCATCTCTCTCTCCTCTCTTTCTCTCTCTCCTCCCCCATTTCTTTTTCCTTTCCTGTCTGCAGAATTCATGAAAAAGCTTCTGAGCTTGCCCTTCAGTGAAGTATTTTCTTAGAGGACATTGCCCTCCATACTTGTCCAATTCCCATTTCAATTTAGGGAAATATAATTTGTGAAAAACAAAAGTACAAAAAAAAAATGTAAAATGAAAAAGAAACACTTTTTCCTTTAAGGCTTTTGACTTGATCAAAAAGACCAGGAACCAGATGAAGCCGTTTCCTGTATTATGTAGACTGTGTCTGAAGAAGAAATATGCCTGGAGTGTACAGGAAAGTGTGGCTGTTCCTGGAGCCACTTGATGTTTCTTGTACTATGAAGCAATAGATGTGTGGACTACAAGCTAATCATTTAGGGAAGTGTTTTTGATTTTACTTCGATAGGAGCAGTATTCATCTTTTAGACAGTTGTTCAAAATTGAAGTATTTTCAGCTATTTGTTTATTTTGAGAGAAGGTCTCATTTAAAGAAAGTCTTATAGCAGTTGGTTACTCTGTGTGTGTGTTTTGGACACAGAGTCTGGCTCTGTTGCCCCAGAGAGTGCCCTGGCATCATAGCTCACTACAACCTCAAACTCCTAGGCTCAGGAGATCCTCCTGCTTCAGCCTCCCTAGTAGCTGGGATTACAGGTGCCTGCCACAGTGCTCAGCTAATTTGTCTGTTATTTTTTTTGTAGAGCTGGGGTAATACGTTTGCTCAGGCTAGGTTCCAGCCCCTGAACTCAAGAAATTTTTTCAACTCTGCCTCTCATAGTGCTAGGATTACAGCAGTGTGAGCCACCACACCTGGCTTATTGTGTCATAATGCGAACGTTGTTATTCATCGTCCTGATAGACATCTGCCTTTGCTAAGGCAAAGCTGGAGATTTACTCGCACTAACGGATATAACAGATGTACTGATACTTAATGCATAAAGCTTCTGATGTGTGAAACACGCCTGGAAACCCACACCCCACGCTCTGCCTAGATTCATCGTGGAGAATGACACCAGGGCATGATGTGTACGGGACTGTCACTGCCCTGGCACCTGGGGACAGCAGCATGGTTGGGAAAAATGCAATATCATGTGTGGATACAGCTATCTTTTCAATCAGGTGTCTCCCTTTATAATTTAATTTATCATTCCTATGGTTATTTTATTGTGCCTACTGTGTGCCGGATGTGAGGACAGAGAATGTGGGTCGTATAAAGAAGCACCGGCTCCAATCCTATAGGCAAGCGGTCTCCAGGCCTTTTAGGAAAGTAAGCTGGGAGAAACAGAGTGTAGCTATGTCTGTTGGGGAGGAACAAGAAAAGCCCCTTAAGATTGAGAATGAGAACAGACCATCTGTGTGTGGTGCATGCGCATCCTGTGTAACTCACACTGAGGAGACTGCAGGTCAGACACATCTTGACTGGTTATGGAAAGGCATTAAACAAATGCACAAGGATGAAATAATTATTACTACCGGCTCCACACAACATGACAACGGCAAATCGACACACCCCCTATAAACTAAACAAGCAATAAAAATCCTATTAGCCCATTCTCTAGGAAATCAGTAAATGGGATCATAATAACTTTCCAGAATTAATGGGACTTTCCAAAATGTTTATGGTAATTTGAAGGATTAATCTGTTTGATGACACAGTTTGCTACAAACCTATTGGGCCGAGACACAAGAAATCGCTGGTTTGTGAGTCATGAGGGGTTGGGTGCCAGTGAGCTCACGTGGCCGACCCAACGCAAGTAGCTGGAGGCAGAGACGGTGGCTTCACTGTGCACAGCCTGAGCCGGCGCACACGGCATGCTCAGACGGCGGTTATGAGCCCATGTCGAATTTGTGTTAAACGTGAGGAATAATTATGGATATTTTTCTAATTGTGAAAAAATGCCTTTAATCTTATACAGACACAGTGTTATTGTAAAATTAATTGCAAATTGTTCAAGTGAACCCTGCGAGTGCTTTGTTTATTTTAGCAGTTGCAGGAAGTTAGGAAATACTAGATAGGTTACTAGTTTTTCAATGACTAGAAAAAGCAAAACTGTCTGAGGCCCCGCTGCCTGCCTGGTGTTGGGACGGCCTCTCCTCCGCCCTGGTGTCACCAGCTGTAGGATGTTGGTTTTGCCTTGGACGGCCCTCAGGTATTTCACAGGGTCACACAGCGTGATGGGCATCTGCTGACATCACTAAGCCCAACCATCACTTTGCATGTGGGGAAACTGAGGCTCCAGGTGGCTGAACGGTGTGGCCTGGGTGCTAGTCCCAGGGTAGCTTGGTGGGAAGCAGTTCCTGACTCAGGCTGACCTTTACCCCTCACACCATGAGGACCCCACTGGAATTGCCCCTAATTGTTGTTATTTGAGCCTTGGGTGAGATTTGAAGCAGATATAGAAACAAGGCCCATTCCATTATTTGTAGTGAAAAGCTGAAGAAGCCTAATAATACAGAAAGACATATCCCCATTCAGTCTGCACCCCACAGTGCTTGGTTCCCTGAGTGTGTGACTGTCACTGACTCCAGATGAAGCAAACCTTGGGTGATAGATCTGGGGGGCGGGGAAAAGAGAGCCTGATGGTATCGGTAGTCTTTGCCTTATTGTTAATGCTATTTAAGATGCTGTGAATGATTTTGTCAAATTCTCTGATAATTTTTAGAAGATAAACGTATCTATGCAAACATATATCCATACTGGCTTTTGAAATTGCTTTAAAATTTTTGTAGTTTGAAGTTGCATGCATCCTGGAGCTGTTTAATTCTTCTTCAGAAGAACGCACTCCTGCCTTGTTCAAAGTGCCGTTAGTCACCCAGAGTCACCCAGAGTTCCTTTCGTGTCATCTGTTTTAGGCCTTGCACGTCCATAGAGTCTGTTTTCAGGGGAATTCCTTTGGTCGTCTTCTTGAGGGTCAGCAAAAGATATTGTTTTTGGCTTCTGTCCTGATTAACGCAGACATTTCAGCGTGTGTTATGATGAGCGGTTTGATGAATGGTCACCTGTACCCTGTGATCCACTGAAACTTGGCTGCAAGGGTCATGCTGTAGTCCTGGGATGTCATAATTTCCCATCTTTTGTTTGATTAATATTTCCTTTTGAGATCTGAAAGGGAAATATCTGGAAGTGTCCTTCGATGTACAGCTACAGTCAGGATGAGAAAGGAGACGTGTCTTTCACGGACAGAGAAGTCAACATTGACATAACAAGTCGACTTGGGGCAGAGCAATAGACACCTCCCTTTTTCAAAAGGGGAGAGAAAATAAACACTTAGCTCACAATTGAAAGTGTTTTTTCCTAACATTTCCTTAACTTAAATACCTTTAGGTAAAAACAAAACTAAACAAACAAACAAAAAAAAAACCAACAGCACATGCAAAAGAATAAGTAAAAGAAAATTGTTGTGACAAATAAGAAAGGCATTTAGTTATAATGGGTAAAGTTATACAGTCACTTTAGATTTGTAAGTGCCTTGCTCTATGATGTCAGTAGATAGAATATTCCTTATGCCTGGAACAGCTCTTGTTTATAAAACCATGACATTCTTTAACACAAAATTATCGAATAAACTCACCTTTTACTCTTTTGGAGAGAGGGGGGTTTCTTTTAACTCTTAATTTATATAATGTGTTTCACTGTGCCTATAAATACAAATATTCAGGAAATGTTTAATTATAGCCCCAGTGTTTCTGGAAAGATATTAAGTGATTCACTTTATTTAATATTTAATGAGCCCCTCATATTGAGTATGTCTTCTAAGTGGGTAGGCTTACCAACTGCAGAATAGTAAAATAAATGGACAAACTTCTTGGTCTTCTGGAGTTTATTGTGGGGTAAAACAGACAGGGAAGAAGTAAACAAATTGGCACATATTATAATTACAACTTGTGATCAAGTTGCCCAGGAAGCTGTGGAGGAGAAGCTACCCTGCCGTGAACTGATAGCTAAGGAGAAATCAAGAGAATGTGGGAGAGTGGGGAGAGGGCCAGCGGAACACCGGCAGGAGTGAATACCCCAGGCAGGAGAGAAGTTCCTCGGCTCCTGAAACCGAAGAAGGCTGTAAGGCAGGGCATTACAGTAAGGAGGAGGGTGAATGGAGCTGAGAGTGGAGAAGTAGAGGTCTGGTCTAGCTGGGCTTGGAGTCCAGATGAGAGGTTTCCTCCTATTCCAGCTGCAGTGGGGCCTCCCAGACCAGGAGGGCGGCCCCCTGCAGGGTGGGAGGGAGCTGGGAAGATGGGACACAGGATGGCAAGGAGGCTTGTACTGTTTATCTTTTTATACTGTTTGTTTGTTTGGAAGTATTCAAATATATTATCTATCAATAGCTTTAAATTTTCAAAATTCTAATAGAAGCCATTTACAGTTACTAAATATGGCTGTAATTTAGTATGATTTTGGTTTTAAAAGATGACTTTGGGGTCTTTGTGTGGAGAATAGCCTGGGTGGGGCAAGATCAGAGGTGAAGGATGGAGGCACTTTCCAGGGAGTGATGGTGCAGCCGGGGCAGGGGTGGGCTGGAGGTGAGGTCACCTGAGAAGTGTTTGGGAGGGAGAAACAAATCACTGATAAGATGTTAGGGATGAAGAAGCAGGAGGGGAGCTAAGGTAACTGACCAATGGAGCCAGGTCCCTTGAAAGACAGCATCAGGAGAGAATCCAGTGCAGAGGGATAAATCAGATATCTTGTTAAACAGTCAACTCTGTGTGGCCATGAATCCTGAAGAGATATTCTCAAGTGGACAGTTACGCGTATGAGTCTGCATTTGAAGAGGAGGCTGGGGTTGGAGTTTGGGAGTTAAATTACATATGATGTGTAAAGCTTTGACAGAGACAGGAAAGGAGCAGAAGGCACAGGGCTCTCAGCGCCAGGACTTGCCCACGTTTTGAGGTTGAGAAGGAAGGAGGATCCTTCAGGAAGACAGAGATACTCAGCCAGAGCAGCAGGAGGAAAGCCAGGACTGTGAGGGGTTTCAGAATCCGTGTCTCAGGAAGGATAAAAACCCAGGAGCCTCTAGTTCTAGTCTGAGTTCTGCCACTTCTGTTTATTCTAGAGAGTGTCTCAAAGGTGGCCATACGTGCATACACACATCCACGCATCCATGCATACACACATGCATGCATACAAACACACACGCATACACACATGCATACATTCACACATAAATGCATACATACATGCATACATACATACACGCATACACACATACACGCATACACATATGCATGCATTCACACATACATGCCTCACACATACATTCATACACACACATGCATATACATGCATGCATACACACATGGATACACATACATGCATGTATACCTACATGCCTCACACATACATTCATACACACATACATGCATATACATGCATGCATACACACATGCATATAGACTACATGCATCCACACATGGATACACACATACATGCATGTATACCTACATGCCTCACACATGCATGCCTCACACATGCACACACATGCACACACACAGATACACGCAGAAGCACATACATGCATACACACATGCATATACTCATAGACGCATGCATGCATACACATACACATACACACACATACACGCATACACAAATACATACACACATGCATATACACTTACATACACACATATACTTACATGCACATACACACATACATGCACATATACTCACAGGCACACACACCTCTACATGCACATATACTCACATGCACATACACACATAAATGCACATATACTCACATGCACACACACACACATACATGCACATATACTCACATGCACACACACACATACATGCATACATACTTACCTGCATACACACAGGTATACACACATACATGCATACACATACATACAGGCATACACACAGGCATGCACACATACACACATACATGCACATATACTCACATGCACACACACATATACATGCACATATACTCACATGCACACACACACACATACATGCACATTTACTCACATGCACACACA
>CAUYRH010150977.1:0-32051 GCA_963574655.1 Perodicticus potto
AGTGCTAGGCTCCGAAAATAGAAAAAGGATTAAAAATCTGGCCCTGCTGGGCAGCACCTGTGGCTCAACCGAGTAGGGCGCAGGCCCCATATGCTGGAGGTGGTGGGTTTAAACCCAGCCCCGGCCAAAAACTGCAAAAAAAAAAAAAAAAAAATCTGGCCCTGCTTTGGAGAAGTTCCCATTAATCTGTCTTGAACACCCCCACACCCACACACATGTGGCTGATTTGTTAATGTTGGCGTGCCCAGGACTGGGTCTTTTAATCCTTTCTGTTCTATGTTATCCAGTTCCTTAGCTTTACAAGCTTTATATATATGGACCACTTCAGAATTTGTATTTCTCGTTTACACCTCTTTGTTGAACTCGATCTACAAAATTAGTAATTTATGGGTATCTTTCTTGTTTTAAATTTAACATTTCCAAATCAACTCTAGATCTTCCTCTTTAAACTGATATTCCTCAACAGGCTTCCATTGTCTCATTGATAACACCATCCTTCCCATAGGTCAGGCCAAAAGCCTTGGAGTAATCTCAGCTGCTTCTTTTCTGTCATATCTAATCCATCAGCAAAACCTATCTAAAACATACCTGGACTTTAATCACTTTTTACTATTCCACTGGACCACCCTAGTGCTAGCCATAGCATCTCTTGCCTGTAGTATAGCAGCATCCAAATGGTCTTTCTACTACTTCTGCCTTTGCCCTTCTACCATTTGAGGACAGCCTGAAGATCTAGTTAAAAGGTGAATTATGATGCTTTTTAGGGGTAACTTGTCCAGTGGCTCTGAGTCACTAAAAGTAAAGACCTTTACAATGGCCTTCAAGGTCCTATGTGATCATGTTCCATTATTACCCTCTGTCCTTATCTCACACCATTCTTTTCTACTCATTCCTCTGCAGCCAAACCAACCTTACTGTTTGTGGACCCATGAGAGCTAAGGCTTAAGGCCTTTGCACTTGTTTACACTTTCTGGATCTCAATGTCCCATATTCACATAGCCTTCTCCTGACCTTCACAGGTCGTTCCTCAAGTATCTCAGTGAGGCTTTTTTGACTACTCGGTTTAAAGTGAAAACCTGAACTGCAGCCTCCATCCCATGTTATTTTTCTGCACTGCACTTATAACCAATGAACAACTGCTGTATTTTGCTTACTGTCTATTTTCTTTAACTGGAATAGTAAATTACATAAACACAGGGAATTTTGTCTGTTTTTGCTCAGAGCTGTACTCAGTGCCTATAACATTATCTGGCTCATGGTAAACATTCAGGAAATACTTGTTAGATGTTTAAGTGAATGAAGAGAGTGTTAACTATTTTCCAGTGGTTGTGATAAACAACATTAAGTCCCTGGCCTGTTGTTTTGGAACCAATAGCATATAGTTGCATATGCTTTTGCCAGTTGTACGTCTATTGCCAGTTGTAGGAATGGAGCCTGTGTCCACAGAAGCAAGTATTCTCTTTTTAAAGTCAACTGGCGTACTGCTTATGACAGTTTTTTTTCCCCATGCTGTCCTTTTCATGACATTACCTGTACAGAAGTTCTTCGGAATACTCTACCTAAACATTGAGACAGAATTGTGTTAGTTTGATAATGATATACTTAGGGAAATTAGTTGCAGATGAACTTTTTAAAAAATAAGTTTATATCAGGCTCAGTGCCTGTGGCTCAACAGGCTAAGGCGCCAGCCACGTACACCTGAGCTGGTGGGTTCGAATCCAGCCCGGGCCTGCCAAATAACAATGATGGCTGCAACCAAAAAATGGCCGGGCGTCGTGGCGGGTGCCTGCAGTCCCAGCTACTTGGGAGGCAGAGGCAAGAGACTCGCTTGAGCCTAGGAATTGGAGGTTGCTGTGAGTCGTGATGCCACAGCACTCTATCCAGGGTGACAGCTTGAGGCTCTGTCTCAAAAAAAAAAACAAAAAAACTCAAAAGTTTATATCTTAGTATTTGCATTATTTGTACCATCAAGCATCAGGGCTTAAGTTCAAGATAGCATTTTATATTTGCTCCTTTTAAAAAAAAAAAAAAAAACCCAGGCTCGGTGCCTGTGCCTCAAGCGGCTAAGGCGCCAGCCACGTACACCTGAGCTGGCGGGTTCAAATCCAGCCCAGGCCCGCCCAACAACAATGACGGCTGCAACCAAGAAATGGCCGGGCGTTGTGGCGGGCGCCTGTAGCTGCAGCTACTTGGGAGGCGGAGGCAGGAGACTCACTTGAGCCCAGGAGTTAGAGGTTACTGTGAGCTGTGATGCCACAGCACTCTACCCTGGGTGACAGCTTGAGGCTCTGTCTCAAAAAGAAAAAAAAACCCAGAGCACACAGATGTTAAAGCTATTGCCTCTTTGCTAGAATATTAGCAATTAGAGGTAGTGTCTTTTCTTGTAAGACTGTACTTAGACTATGAACAATATAGCTATGACTTAGGAGGATCTGCAAGTGGCCAGTGGATTTTGTGTGGGGGTGTGTGGCATTTTTGCTGCCACTGCTTTGGGCCTGCCAGATGGGTGAGGACTGGCAGGGATGTGAGTAACTGAGTGAAAATGAGAATCTATCTCTGACTTTAAGCCCCAACTCAGCATATTCATTCACTGGATTTAAGTCCTTCCCATCCCCTTTTGCTTTAACCTCTCAGATATTCAGGGAATCTCCCTGGTGGCTATTAAGGCTGTCCTCCTCTTGCTATTCAAACTTCACTGCCCCCTCCCTTGCTGCCAAAGACTCTACTGACCTTGACATTGTTTGTTTTATGTTTTCCCATGGTGGAGGTGAGGTGAGGGGGCAGGGGTGGGGTGTGGTTTTTGGGAGGAAGGGTTTCCAAGTAACCCTGAGACTTGTTTTTAATAAATCCCCAATGCTAGAATTGGCTTGTTTAATTTTTGAGTCAGCAGCTACTTGATGACCTGAATAGGGTTCTCACAGACTGACTAAGAAGATATTTCAAGGATAGTACTGTATTTCACATAAAACCTTTGTCCCCTGCCCACTATCAGTGAGCCAGTCATCTCAATCCTCCCTTCCTTAGAGTATTAATTTTCTGCAAGCTTCCTCCTCAGAGGCGGGGGGATCAAGTTAGTTCCTCCTTTCTATTTAAGAGTATCTTCTCTCTGGAAGCCCGAGAAGCTCTAGCTAGAGCAGGTGGGACTGGGTGCTGATGCAAATCAAATTTCTACCCCAATGTTCTTCTTGAAGCAAATGAAGCAATTTAATTTGAATTGTTTTCATTTTGTTTTTATGGCTGAATGTATATTAAAGTGGATATAAATATAAGCAGTTTATATAGATCATGGGTATCTTCGGGAAATAGTAACTAGGCATTTCAACAATTACATAAAAAAACTTAGGTGAGAATCTGCATCCTATTCAAAATATGTGGGGGAAACTTTCCCATTTCCTTTTTTATTCCTCCAAAGGTAGACTTTTGATATATTTGTATAGTAGTATATGCTTGGCTTCTGATGTAAATCAATTAATACAGTCTTTTTTATTATAACCGGCTACCTGGGCCTAGCGAGTTGCCACAGAAATTTTCCTCTTTACTCTCTGGCTCTGCTCGTCATTTCCTTTACTTCTTCCTCCTCCTTGTTTTTCCACCAATGGGAATACTTGCCTGGTGCTACTGTGTATCAGAAGAAAGAGGCCAAAACAAAAAACAAATAAAAGTTTATTGTTCTCACCTGAACCGAGTAAAATGTCAGGTTAACCTGAGCTTCTCTGGCCTTTTCCTTGTGTTTCTCAGACACAGGGGATCCTTGATTCTTTGTTGATATTTAAAAGTGAGGCACTGCATAGCTGACAAAAAGAGTTCTCACAGCTGTGGGCATCATAAGAGGGAAGGAAAGGACAGGTGTCATCAGTTCTGTCCTTTTTATCGGAAAAACAAAAGTCTGCCCAGACGCCTCTTTGCAAACTTCAGTCTAATGTCTCATTGGCTGAGATGTATCACATGGCTGTGTCAGCAGTAGGGGAGGTTAGGGACTTGAACTTTTCTACTTTTGGAAAAAGGACAAAGGAGTGAATTGTGTCTGTGCAAGCCCTATTAACCATCCTTTCTCTACTTTTTCTCCCCACCCTCTAGGTCAGCAGTAGCTGGACAGGTGACAGAAAATGGAATGGAGGATAAACCCATGTGACGTTTTTCCAGTTACCCCTCCATTTTTGCCCACCTGACACTACTGGTGCCTCCCTCAATTCTAGCTCTGCTTTATGGCAGAAAAACCGTCTGTAGGGGCTCAGTCAGAGGGTCTTCCTTCTATTACCCAAGGGATTCTATCCTGGCTCATACGGTAACATGACCAGGAGTCTCTACATCAGGCTACTTTTCAGAAATGTAGATGAACCTTATTTCAAATCTCCATTAATTTCTATATGAATTTTTGTCTTTCCTGTTAGCAACAAATTGAAAACATGAAAGGGAATTAATGGAAGGGGACTCCTTTACCCTATGGCCTTATGCTGATCATTAGCAGCAGATCTCTTGAATTATGCAAAAAGTTGTGTCAGAAACACATACAGAGGAGCATGAATAGTGAAGAGAGAAAAATAGGCCATTTTCTGGGACCTGTGGGAGAGGGCAGAAGGTGATTGGAGAGCTCTTTCACGATGAAGAAATGTGCCCAATGGGTAAAGCAGAAAGCTTAGCCTTTCCATAGCTACCCACTCACTATGCTTCTTACCCCTTAAGTCTTGCCATCAGTCCTCCCACTTTATGAAGTTTGTTCTGGGGAACCACTTTCAGTGATTTGGACCTGAGTTGGTCCCCACTTTCACTGCCTGGGAGGTGAGGAGAAGGGATAAACTATATTACACAGCAAGTGGGCAGCAAGGGGTAATTCTGATATCCCAAGTTGAACTTCTGAGAACACATTCCCTTAGGAACACTTTTGCTAGAGATAGTTGAGTTTTAGAGATAGTCGTGTGGTTAGTATAGAAATGTATGTACAGGATGGAGTTGTAGAAAAATATTTTTAAAGTTTCCATCAACAATCTTGTCATTAGATGTGAATTATTTACCTATTGGGACTGTTGGGACCACATAAAAGCTATTTCTGCTTTCACTAATGCCCTGACATAAAAGTTTTACTATTCCCACTTATTGGGGTTTTGGGGAAGAGTTTGTGGAAATTTGATGTCAATAGCTACAGAAAAAGCCTTTGTTCTTGCTATGAAGTTAGTTACAAATTATTTTGAAAATTGCTGCTTCAATGTAGATTTTATAGTTGGCAAATTATTTATGACAACTGCTCAGAGGTCCAATGATAGAACTTTTTTCAAGAAGGTTAGATGGTAAGTAATATCATGATGAAAATGGTTGATAACAAAGGAAATAACTCCCTGAACCTACTATAGGTCATAATGTGTAATTAATAATAGGAAATAGGATAGACTAGATTACATACAATGCAATGACATAATCCCAATGGTTTACAACAACATAGATTTGTTGGTCACTCACATTGTATGTCATCATGGATGCATTCGTGGATCTGTTTCATTGGGAGCCCTGGCACATGGAGCAGGCCCTATCAGGGATGTTGCTCATCTCATGGAGAGGCGATGAGAGAGATGATGAATAATAAGCTTCTACCAACATTTGATTGACCAATGCAGCACATGTTGTCATTCCTGAGTTCAACAGGACAGTGATGCATAATCCTCCCACAGAAAGGGGCAGTGACTATTGAGCCATAACAGAATCTGCCTCACTAATATTGTGACTATATTCTTAGGTGCATGTAGGAACTACCATGTCCAGACCAATACTTTCTCCAACCCACATCAGTGCCACAGCTTCCGAAACGTTCACAATACTCCAGCAAAGGATGAGAATAGTTGAGGAACAGACCAGTTCCCTGAGGAATGACCTAATAATGTTGGACTTTGGTGAAGAAAGGTAACAAAGAAAAACGAACTAAATTTCTATAGGGTAAAAAATTTTGCTTCACTGCTTATTAGTAAAGAAAATAGTAGTTTGGCTGATGAGCTAGATACTTACAAAAGAGTTGAAAAATAACAGTTTCCATCTGAACATTAGAAAATATTTGCAAGATACAGAATTTTGTGATAGAGCTATTATCAATATTCTCCTAAACAGATATTTAAAAGGTGTTAATTATGTGTACAAAGCTTGATGTTCTGTTCACCCTCAACATTTGATTAAAAACAAATGTAGTTTTCATGTAATTTAAAAAAATTACTGGTTTTCATTTTAAAATCAGAGCTAGGCTTTGATATTAGTTAAGGTGAAAATCTAAAATGTTACTTCATAACGTTAATTTGGTCTTCATTTTCTTCTCTTGCATTTATTATAAATTAAAAGATTTAAAGTTTTAAAAAATTTTATAATTTAGAATGAGGCACTCCAAAAAAGAATTGTATGTTTTACCTAGTGCTGTTAAAGAAGTTGGCATCAAAAATTGGATTATCTATGGCCAGAGGAATCTGGGAGCCTAAGCAGCCAATATCATATTTACTAGTGTTATTTAAAAAATTACATATATAATATTTCCTGAGTGTCTCTTACTGAGACATAAAATTATCATTGGTATTATAAATAAATAACTCATTAACAGTTAAATATTAAATGTACAGATGTCAAGTATGCTGGTACCATAATGGAATGTATATTATGACTTTTTAAAAAATTTTCTAAAAATGTGAATATATTGTCTTCATGCTAACTTTAACTCTTAGTTCACTACATAGAAGCAGCATTTAACATATTTTATGTATCCCTTGTTTTTATGCATACAAAAAGTTTATGAAAAATTGAGATTAAAATAAACAGCTTATAAGAAATAAGTGATCATATATCCTACATTGGTCTCATCCTCTTTCCCTGATAGTGTTCTCTAAGTCTAAATTTGGAGGAGCTAACAAATGCTTATTAACTAAGGAATCTCATTATTATTCTTTATTTCTTTTTAATTTTATTTTTAATTGATAAATAATAATTATATACATTTATATGCTACAATATGATATTATGATATGTGTATAAATTGTAGAATGATTGCACCAGGCTAGTTAATATATCCCTCACCTCACAAACTTGCAGTGGATCACTAGAAATTACTCTTCCTATGTAGATTATGATTCAGTGTGTCCACAGGTGGAGGGAGCATCAGGAGTCTCCTGTTCTGTGTTACTGACATCACTCTCTAATTATTATTCTTATTAGAGATATAAATTGACTCAGTGGTTGGATTACCATCGTGCAAATTGCATTGCATTGCATGATACTGTTATATTGGGATCTTTGTCTAGAGGTCAATTGGAAGGTCCAAACTCTTTTGAAGACACTATAAGCCAGAAAGTCATTAGTCCTGTCCAGAGTGAAGTAGCTTGTTCAGGAAAAACAGATGTTTTATGGAAGAACTGTGAGTTTCTGGTGAATCGAATGTGCCGTCTGGAAAGCCTCATTCAGTCCTTGAAGATGAACATCTTTCGCCTGCAAACTGAAAAGGATTTGAATCCACAGAAAACAGGTATAGAGAGAAGAGAATCAATAATTTGGTCTAGTGGAGGTGCTTGGTGAGTTTTTTCTTTTCTTTTCCTGACCTTTCTGTTGCTTGATGCCTCTCCTATGCTGTCTGGTAGCTTTTCTGAAGGATCGATTGAATGCAATCCAGGAAGAACATTCCAAGGACCTGAAGCTGTTGCATCTTGAAGTTAAGAATCTGCGCCAGCAACTGAAAGATGTAAAAGAGGAAGAAGACAAGGCACAAGATGAAGTGCAAAGATTGACTGCCACTCTGGAGATTGCCTCTGAAACAAAGGTTTGAGTCCAGAGTTGTCAAGTACAGAGTCACTGTGATGTGTTAGCTGAATTAGTCAACAGATCCATAAAAATGACTGTAAAAATAACTGATGTTGATCTCAGGATTCTTGGCATTTGATGTTTATTTTCATTGATAACCTAACCACTATGTACTATCCATGATTGATTGATTATAGAATCCTTACCTTGTACAGATGATGGTGGTGGTCCAAAGGTGTGAGATAGAGTCTGTGCTGTACAAGAGCTTCTACTACATATCCTAGCTGAGAGAATGGGGCACAACATATAGGGAAAAAATAAGAGTATAGGAAATGTTATAGGACAGTATAGGACAAAAAGTGAATATTGTAGAGTAAGGGCTTTGTGTTCAATGTTTGAGAAGGGAGGATGCTCCATCTAGATAGATTAGATAGGCTTTGGAAGCTTTATAAAGCAAAGTGGAGGGGTAAGGACATTTTTAAGGAGCACATGGAGGGAAGCAAAGAATAAGGATTACTAGGAAAAGAAACTAACAATATTGTTCTCTCCTCATGGGGCAGGCAGTATAATAGATGTTTAACAAGTTTTGTTTAACCTTTGCAAAATCTTGTGAAGTAGGATATCATCCCCATTTTTACAATGAGAGTACTGGGGCCTTGGGAGAAGTCACTTGTCCAAGAACACATATGCCTGTCTTCTTCCTGTAACCCGAGTTTGAACCTAGATCTTTCTGCTGGGTGCAGTTATGTGTAAACTAACCAGGAGTGAGGATTCGTTTGTGGGAAATAAGTTGGATGTTAGCTAGGGATCACATTGTAGAGCATCTCAAAATCAAGAATAATCAATAGTTGGCCTTAATATTATGGGGAGTGATGAAGACTTTTGATATGGAAATAACGTAATGAAAACTAAAAATGATTTAGTAGTAATACAGATTACTAATTTTGGGGGGTAGAGATTGGAAACAGGGAAATCAGGTAGGAGCCTATTACATTATTTGAGGCATGAGCCTAATTAGTTCTGATCTA
This sequence comes from Perodicticus potto, assembly GCA_963574655.1. Lineage (NCBI taxonomy): Eukaryota > Metazoa > Chordata > Mammalia > Primates > Lorisidae > Perodicticus > Perodicticus potto. Next base: position 8,787 of record CAUYRH010150977.1, read on the forward strand.
AGGTTGTAGCATTTTGAAAGGAAAGAGGGATATTCTGAGAACAAAGATATACTAGAGTATGGTACTGGATAAGGGTTGAAGGTAGGAAAGAAGGCAAAGATGACTTTGAGGTTTTCGTCTAATATTATGGGCCATTAATAATATTAAAAAAGAGAGTAGTGAAAGCTGTGTTTTCCATTCTCAGTTACTAAGCGTGAGTAATATTTTAAGCTGGAAAAAACAATTCTTAAAAAGAAAAAGGAACTATGCCTTATAGGAAAAATGTCTATCAATTACCAGATTGTCCTTTGATTATTGAATTTTACATAGAGGTGAGTGTGATTAATATTGTTTATGATATATAAGAACATATGACAAAAGTCATGAATCAAAGTAATAAAATAACTTTCTTTAACTCATAATAATTCAGATTTATAATGAGTATTTACAACCATGTTAAAAATAACATTTATAGATTGCTAGAAAAAGGCCTAAATTTGAACTAATATACATATAGACAATTTCTTCCTGTCATTTCAGATTATTTAGAACCTTTTCTCCTTCTACTTTTAGAAGAATGCAGCCATTATGGAAGAGGAACTGAAGACCACAAAACGTAAAATGAACCTTAAAGTTCAGGAGGTAAGACAAAAAGATGCTTGAGTTTGAAGGAGGTGTTGGAAATGCAGAGCGGAAATCAAAGTAGAGAGAATGAAAAATAACCTTGGAAGTTGGAAATGTTATGACTGTTCAGGGGAAGGCTTTAAAATATGCCGCATTGAATTCAAGTGAAAAGTTATCTCCCCTTACATGATGTTAAGGACACCCTTTGCCTGAATACTTCCATAAAACTAAAGAGAAAAAATAAATGCTCTCTGACCTAGGAAGGAAATAGAGTTAGTTGGATACCTTCTCTAACTATTTACTAGAGTTAGGTGGATACCTTCATGCAAAGGCCTTTTCACTGAAAGTTGTGTTTAAAATAAAAAGCTTTTAATAAGTCTACTAATCTAATTTTACTTTAAAACCTTCACATGTGCATGTTTTTATGTGGACATAAGCTTTTAACTCATTGGATAAATACCTAGGTGTACAATTGCTGGATCATATGGTGAGCCTGTGTTTAGGTTGGTAAAAAAACTGCCAGCCTGTCTTACAAAATGGCTGAATTATTTTGCATTCCCATCAGCTAGGAATGAGAGTTCTTGTTTCTTTACATCCTTATCAGCATTTGATGTTGTCAGTGTTTTGAATTTCTGCCATTCTAATAGGTGTATAATGGTATCTTAATTTCTAATTAAAATAATTTCTCTAATGACAAATGACATTGATCTTTTCATATGTTTATTTGCCATGTATATATCTTCTTTGAGATATTTATTAAAACTTGCCCATTTTGTACCTGAATTGCTTTCTTTTTTCTTTTGAGACAGAGTCTCACTTAGTCACTCCTGGTAGAGTCCTCTAGCATCATAGCTCACAGCAACCTCTAACTCTTGGGCTCCTTGCCTCAGCCTTCCGAGTAGCTGAGACTACAGGCACCTGCCATGACGCCTGGCTATTTTTTCTTTTCTTTCTTTTTTTTTTTTTTTAGAGATGGTGTCCCACTCTAGCTCAGACCAGTCTCAAACTCAGGAGCTCAGGCGATCCACCCTCCTTGACCTCCCAAAATGCTGGGGTTACAGGCATGAGCCACCGCCCTGGCTGAATAGCTTTCTTATTATTGAATTTTAAGAGTTTGTATATTTTGCATATCAGTTCTTTAACATGTTATGCAAATTTTCTTCCTAGTCTGTAGCTTATCTTTTCAGTTTATCCCCTTCCCTTTCTTCCTCTCCCTTCTCCTCCCCTGTTTTGAGACAGTCTCTCATTCTGTTGCCCAAGTTAGACTGCCTTAGATTCCTGAGTAGCTAGGACTACAGGTGCCCCTTGGCTAATTCTTTTTCTATTTTTAGTAGAGACAGGATCTCTTTCTGGCTGGTCTCAAGCTCCTAGAAGGAATCCTCCTGCTTCAGTCTCCCAGAATGTTGGGATTGCAAATGCCAACCACTAGAACTGGCCTCTTTTCAGTTTCTTAACAGTGTCTTCTGCAGAGCAAAAGTTCTAATTTTAATGAAGTCCAATTTATTAACTTTTTCCTTCATGGATTTTAATTTTGGTGTTGTACCTAAAAGAGTCATTGACAAACTCAAATCACCTAGGTTTTCTCTTATATTATCTTTTAGAAATTTTATAGTTTTACATTTTATATTTATGTCTTTGATCTATTTTGAGTTAATTTGCTTGAAAGGGGTGATATAGATATAGAGTAATATTTTTTGGCATGTTCAGTGGCTCTATCATTTGTTGGAAAGGCGATTCTTTGGATTTCTGTTTAACATTATTATTTATGGGAAAAGTCTTATTCTTAATTCTTGGTGCTGTAGCAAAATCTTGAACTTTGATTGAACTCTGTCAAGGACCTGCAGAAACACTGTATAGGTCAAACAGGTATTTTGAAGGTATATAGAACAGGAAGGATTTATTAATTTTCTGAGCTGCCATAACAAAGTCCCATAGACTGGGTGGCATTAACAGAAATTTATTTCTCAAAGTTCGAGAGGCTGGAAGTCCAAGACAAGGTGTCAGGAGGATTGGTTTTTCCTGACCCTCTCTCTAAAAAGGCTTACAGGTGTCTGCTTTCTTACCGTGCCCTCATTGTTCCTTGTATGTGTGCATCACTGGTATTTCTCTGTGTCCAAATTTCTTCTTATTTTAATGTAATTACCTCTTTAAAGGCCTTATCTTCAAATAGTCACATTATGAAGTACTGGGTGTTAGACTTCAACATAAGAATTTTTGAGGGAACACAATTCAGCCATAACAGAGGCTATATACAGATAGAATAAGTGTGTTTTCAGTCTTCCTAAGAGGTAGGAAATATATTAAATGGGTAAAAAAGTCTATAAAATCTGGATCTGAAATCAGATTGATTGCCTTAATAATGGTTCCAAAATGAATACCACAATAGTATAAGTATCACCTAGAGATCCTTTTTGTAATGTACTTTTATACTTCTGACGTATATCATGCACAAAATAGGAAAATGTCTCTTTTTAAAAGTTGCCATTCTTTAAAAAGGTGGCTAGCTAAACTTTTCAAGCCTATATCATGGGAATGATAAGCACAGAATTCAAGAGAGTAAAATAGGCTTGGCACCTGTAGCTCAAGTGGCTAGGGCACCAGCCCACATACGCAGGAGCTGGCTGGTTCAAATCTGGCCTGGGCCCTCCAAACAACAATGACAACTGCAATCAAAAGATAGCTGGGCGTTGTAGCGGACCGACTACTGTAGTTCCGACTACTTGTTAGTTCCGACTACTGTAGTGGGCCGTGTTGTAGTGGGCCTACTCCTGTAGTTCCGACTACTTGTTATGCTGAGGCAAGAGAATTGCTTGAGCCCAAGAGTTTGAAGTTGCTGTGAGCTGTGATGCCACAGCGCTCTACCCAGGGCGACAACTTGAGACTCTGTCTCAAAAAAAAGAGAATAAAATAATTCTGGATGAATTCTAGATGAATAACATTTAATAGTGATGTATCTATAATACAAATTATGGGTAAGTACTCATACTTTGAAGAAAGAAATTAAATCTTGAGGAAACTATACTGTATAATTTGATACAAAGCTTAGAAGAGTATGTTAAGCCATTATATGTGATAAAGTAATTATAATCTGATACTAAGAACTGTAAAATATAACCAAAAATGAAAACTGTGGCTCCTTCTTACAAGAGATTGTAATATTTGACTTATTATTGGGTTGCTAAGCAATTTCTTTTCTAAGCTTGAAAAGAGGTTCAAAATTATTAAAAGCTCAATAGATTTGACCATGTAAGAATTTAAAGCGTCTACATGTAAAAAGCAAAGCTAATAAAACATTATAATAAAGCTAGATGAAGAGTTAATAATTTTCCCTTTTAAAGAACTTAAAACTGATTAGAAATACCCCCCCCCCCAAAAAAAAGAGGAGCAAGGGATAAGTACTATGACAGTTTAGGAAAGAAATATATAAAGAGCTGATGTGTAATCTCATTAGTAGCCAAAGAAATGCAAAGATATTAAGATGTTAGTTTTCATGGCCAAGACATAGAATTAACCTAAGTGCCTATTAAACACATGAATGAATTAACTAAACTGTGGTGTTTGTATACTATGGAATACTATGCAGCCATAAAAAGGGGAGACTTTACATCTTTTGTATTTACCTGGATTAGAGTTGAAGCACTTTCTTCTTAGTAAAGTATCACAAGAAAGTAAAAGCAAGAATTCAGTGTACTCAATACTAGTATGAAACCAATAGATAAACAACTACATGTCCACATGAGAGAAAAACACAATTGAATTCAAATGGGGGGTGTGGGGATTGAAAGAAAGGGATAAAGGGAGGAAGGAGGGGGAATTGGTAAGCTCTCGCCTAAGGTGCACAAGGTTAAGGGTATATACCTTCACCTGGTGAAGGGCTCAACTACAACTTGAACTTTGCCTAAGAAATGCAAACAATGTAATCATTTGTACCCTTATATTAATCTGAAATTTTAAAAATGATAAAAAATGTTTTCATTTATTAGATTAGAAAGATTTCTGATGATATTTATTCAATGTAATATTAGAAGGGAAAATTACACTGTGTATCAATATTATAAAAAATACTTTTAACCTATTCTTCTTGTAGGAATTTATCCAAAGGAAGTAATCAGAAATGTAATGAAATATTGACCCGACAAGTATGTTTGAGAGATCATAGAAGATAGAATAGAGGAGAAATTAGAAAAACCTACATGTCAATATTAGGGATATGTTTTACTAAACCATAGGACATTTCCAAAATAAGCAATCTTACAACAATTTTACAACTCTTCAACTTTTTAAAATTTGTAAACTGTCATCTAGAAAGAAAGCACATATAAAATATATATATACAAGTTAGAGAATATAGTCATCTTTATGGGGGGTTTAAAATAGAATTTCTTTCAGTTTAACACTTCATAAAAGTAATAGCATTCTCTGCAGTTGGCTTTTTTTTGGCAGGCCTGGGCTGGGTTCTAACCCGCCAGCTTTGGTGTATGTGGCTGGCACCCTAACTGCTGAGCTACAGGTGCTGAGCCTGCAATTGCTTTTTTTAAACCTTCTTTATATTTATCTGAATCATTTTAGAGTTCTTTATGGATAAAAATAAGGTCAATATACCTTTGAAATAAGATACCAAAATGTGTTTTCTTATTTTCACATACCACTCAAAACAACACTTCTGACATCAGATGTATGGGGGATTTCTCCCCACACCAAACAATTCTGTTCTCTAGCAGACACCAGCTGGGTGTCTTCTAATTCAACTTAATTCTGACACTGTCTACCTGGAAATAGCAACAGATCCCACATGTTAAGGGCTCAGTTCCACAAGACTGCCCCTTACTTTGGATGCCTATTTTGCTCCAGGTTGTGACCTGTCCTTCTGATTGATGGGCTATAATTTGAGATTCCCATGATCCCTTGCTGTGAGCTTGATTAATTTGCTAGATCAGTTCACAGAAAGCAATTTACTTAACATTTACACATTTATATAGAGGACATTACAAAAGATACAGATGAATAGCCAGATGGAAGAAGTGCATAGGGCAAGGCATGAGGGAAGGGGTGTAGGGTTTCCACGCATGTCTTTTTCTTAAAGGGTTATCCTTCAGGGAGAAACAAAACATGCTTCTGAGTAGTCATAAGTGAATGAAGAATGTTTGGTATAAAGAGGCTTGTCTGGTAAACTTTTCACAGTAACTTTGATCTTTGTTAAACTGGTAAGATGTTCATTGGTCTTGCCTAACTGCAATCAATATTGCTCTGTAGCTAAGGCAACAACTGGCTCAAGAGAGGCACCACAGGGAATATCTTGAAAAGTCTGGATCAGCCATGCTACTCAAAATACAAGAAATGGAAACAACAGTGGAGGTGGAACGGAAACAGGTAGAAAGATTTCATCTCCTCATTTATGTTAGGGCAGTGAAACCTAGAAAGAAAAGCTGATATTTTACCTTAAACTTATAATTTTGCTAATTTTGTCTAATTTATTTACTTGGCTATTAGTAGTAATCTGTTAACATTCCTACTACAGTTTTTTTTTTTTTTTTTTAAGTAGTGAGAAATAAGAAAGGATTCTAATGTCACTTAATCCAACACTCTCAATTTATGAATGAGGGAACTAAGGATCCGAGAGGTTAATTTGTCTCGGGCGTTATAAAGATGAACTCTTAGCTCCTGACAATATCCTTCCCATACAATCTCTGTTACAGGCATTGATTTTGGAAGGAATTGCCCTGGTCTTGTGCTATATGTATGTGATGTGGGTAGGAAAAGACTAAACTGAGATAACACTTGAAGCAAAGAATATCAATAAGTAAAACAATTGAGAACATGTTTACGCTGCTGTTTTCAATTTATTTTAGCAGTATTTTTGGCTTCATCATAGTTGCTATTTGAAATACCAAAATATAATTTAGACTACTTTAAATTCTAATTTAATATTTGTAAATGGATTACACAATCTTTATTATTTTAACCAATGGTTATCCTTCACAACTGATTTATAATAAGGATTCTAGTTAAGGAATTTGCATATGATCCTTTGTTGCTGTGACTTGCACTGCCAACACAGCAGCTTTAGTCACATATGGCTACTTAAATTTAAATTAGTTAAAATGAAGTAAAATTAAAGATTTATGTCCTCATACACTATAACCACATTCAAGTGCTTAAAAGCCACTTGTGGCTAGTGACTATAATATGGGAGAGTTCTATTGAACTGCACTGCTATAAGGCATTGCATTCTGTTGAGATTTTAACTGTACAGACTACCTTCTCTTTTCCTCTCAGTGACATTAAGATTAGAAATTCTGCCTTACACATGTACTAAATAAAGGTAGTTTATTAGAAATCTTGGCCAGGCATGGTGGCTCACACCTATAATCCTAGCACTCTGGGAGGCTGAGGTAAGTGGATTGCTTGAGCTTGTGTGTTCAAGACCAGCTTGAGCAAGGATGAGACCCCGTCTCTACTAAAAATAGACACATTTTCTGGGTGTTGTGGCATGTACCTGTTGTCCCAGCTGCGTAGTAGGCTGAGGCAGGAGAATCACTTGAGCCCTGGAATTTCAGGTTGCAGTGAGCTATGATGATGCTACCACATTCTACTTGGGGCAACAGAATGAGACTCTGTCTCAAAAAACACAACAAAACAGAACAATCTCTACAGAAAAGGAACTTTTCTTATGTCATTTCAGGTGCACATTTTGCAGGAAAACTGCCTTGCCCTACGCAGCTCTATACAAAACACCCAAGATCTACTGGTCCAGGAACAACAAAGAAAAGGAGAGTTGGAGACTGCTACTTCCCAGCTCAAGTCTGATCTAAGTATGAGAAATCACATTCTTGTTAGTTTTGGGGGATCTTAAGATCCCAAATTCTTCAAGTGGCCAGTATTATTGGTACTTTCCACATATAAGAAATTGCTGATTTCTTTTCTGTTTGTAACACTGAGACCAAAGGAATGTTGTTAGCAGATTTGACCCTTGTAACTGTAAACTATTTTTTTTTTTAACCACCTTCCCCCCTGACTTAACTTTAAGTGTTTGTGGACATGGATTAGGAATATCGGATTTGGATAATAATGTTAATAAGGAAATAAGGCTATTAATCTTTACTAACTTAACTGATGCTAGTGAGTAATCATGTCAGATTCTCAATTCTTCAGGTTATCCATCTATTCCAGTTAACCTATATTTGTAGAGATGGATGATTATAAGACCTTAAAAATAGCTTAGATTAATCTCTCTTTTACAGATGGGTCCTCACAGGTGACAGAGCCAAAAAATGGAAGAGCCTAGACTTGATCCCATCTTGCTCAGTCATGCTTATTCCAGCATATCAGCCCTTTATCGTACTGCTATTGTTAATATGTCACTGTAAATCAGTTTCCAGATAGTCTCAACTACAGAGATCACAGAGTTACAGTGTCGGTGCCTCACACGGTTAATGCTTCATGTTTACACAGCTTTCAAGTAAATTATCTCATTGAATACTCTAAGCTATCTGTACTTTGCAAAGTTACAAAAGGAAGAAGTGGCAAAGTGAGGCTTGAACCTAGATCTTCTAACTTCAAGCCCAGTGTTCTCTCCAGTATCCCTTCTCTGCTCTGTGGCTAAAGTGGGTGTAGGAAAGACCAAAAAGAAAATGAAAAGTATAGAAAATATAGAGCAAAGAGTAATCTATTCAATGTTTTGACTTATTTCTTTTACCAGAAAATACTCCTTTTTTTTCTTTTACAGTAGTTGAGTAGTAAATTACTATGTAAAGTTCTCACTGACAATGTCCCAGATAATAATTTTCTGTCTTCCTATGATTGTGTGCCTACAAAAATACATGTTACACTTTATGGTGCTGTCACATTATCTCATTTGAGGATTATAATAACCTTGTCAGAAAGATGAGAATATATTCTTTTTACAGAAGAATAAAAAGATCCAGAGGGACTTTACCCAAGGACCCACAGAAAATAGAATAACTGGGCCTAAAATACATCTTTCTAGTGTATTACTTGGCCTTCTGATTGAGTTTTATATTACTTTCTCAATAGGATGAATGCTTCATTTTTAATTTTGTAAAGAATATTTGGAAGACCATTAAAACAGTAATTCAAACTGACATGAGGAAAAGGAAGCATGTCTGAATGCCAGCTATGTGCTTAATATTGAGTTATATTGTCTCTTAATATATATGCAGGAAGTGAGCAGCAGCAAATGAAGAGAAGCTTCATCTTTATTTACAGCCATGCCTCATCGCTCATATGAACTACCTGAGTTCTGTCTCCTATCATATCAGTGGTAGCATTAGACTCTAACAGGAGCACGAACCATTTTGTAAACTGTGCATGTGAGCTATCTAGTTGCATATTCCTAATGAGAATCCTCCCAATGCCCATGGGAAATTGTCTTCCACAAAACTAGTCCCTGGTGTCAAAAAGGTTAAGGACTGCTGCTTTAAATGTTTGCCTCAATGAATTCTGAAATGTGATTATTTATTAAACTTATTAACAATAAACATTTATATTTATACTGCATATTAAAGTGATTAAATTGTTCTTCCAAGCAGAATAAATACTCCTCTTTCATTCTTAACTTATTTTAATTTTCAAAATAAGTCATATAGTTTGATCTTTCACATATTTTAAATTAGAGTTTATTCTAAATAATTATGGATTCATGTATTCAAAAAGTATAGTTTTCTAAGGTATATCCTATTAAAATGAGTTTTTATGTTTTATAATTTTCCTACTTTAGAGTATTTAAGTGAAACAAAACTAATAGATCTCTATGAATTTTTCTGTGAAGTAAAAACATTACTCAGAAAAGTTTATGTCATTTGGCTATTAATATACAAATATACAAAGATAGTTTTCTGTCTTTGGTTTTCATTTCACTATATGTACTCGTGGGCAGTTTCAAATCTTTTTATTCTATGCAAAATCATCCTCATGAGGTCTAAAGCAGTATCTTACTGCCAACTAAACGTCTATATTTGAATGCCCTTCAGATACATCAAAACACATGGAAAACTTAAGTATTTCACTCATTCTCACTCATTCTATCCCATAAACCTGCTCCTTGACTTGTATTCCCAATTTAACTGAAGAATCAACTATCCACATTGCTGCCCAAGTTTGAAAACTACATGTTCTCCCTCATATTTTGCTTTTATTCTACCAGTAAGCCACCAAGTCCTAACAGTCCTCTTTGCTTACTATTTCATTTTTCCCCTGAATCCCCATTGTCATTATAAATGAAAACCAGCTACACTTCATTTACTGCAACAGCTACTAAACTGATTTCCCTGCCTTTTATTGAATCTTTGTTAGAGTGATCTCTCCAACAAAAATCTTTTGATCCCGTTCCTCCCCAGCTTTAAAATCCCTCAGAGATGTATCATCTTGGCACTGAATAGCATCTGACCTCATTTACCATTGCGAATGACTGTGCACTCGTTTCTTGATAATTCTGTAACTTAATTTCCAATGTATAAAAATGTGGTATAAATACTTGTTCTTATTTACACAAAATGTAAACTAAAAAAATTGAAAGTTTCTCAGGGAAAACATTACTATGTGATTTCAATATAGTAAGCTATTATCATCATAGTTATGTGGACTTTTTGTTTTTAGTTTCTAGAGATGACCTCATTTCCAAATTGGTTGAAGAAAACAAGGTAAGTGGTGAGATTTATAGAATAGAGGTGGTCTTTCTTCACTAAGTCCTGTCCTCATTCATGTTGGTTTATCATCCTGATTCTCCTAAAAGCTTTATTAAAAAAGTTTTATGTAAATGGTTATATATTTGGGATATTACTGAGTATTAGGAACTAAGAAAACATTTAATGCAGGTTATTATATTTTGAAAAGGTGAACTAGCAAAAGTAATGAGATTTCTTTGTGTTTTTTTGTTAATTGTTATAAATTAACTTTTTTGATGAAATTAACAAACATTTTGGTGTTGGTTGCACAACAGTGAGTATATTTAATGCCACTGAACTGTATGTTTGAAAATAGAGTAGTAAATTTTATGGCATATATTTTATCATAATTTAATAAAAAATAACTGTATCTTACTATATTTTGAAATGAATCCATTGATGGGTAGATCCAATTTGGAATACTCTCTCTGGATGCTCTCTCATCCTGTGTTATGGGATGTTTATCTCTCTTGAGATGCTTCTCCTGGTAAAATAGAAAGGTAGTTCTTGGGTGTGAAGGGAATCTGGCTGCTTCATCTGTTACCATACTGATCACGAGAGTTGATTAGGCTGATCTGGCTGGTTAGGCGATGTCCCCTTCCTCTCTCACCACTCCCTGTTAGCATCCTTCCTGAAGCTTTGTGCTCAGTTGAAGAGGACGACCTTCCTTGATAAAGGAGGACTGTTCTTTGGTCAAGAGTATACGAATACTGTATTCTCCTGCTACTACAAACAAGAAAAGTGATTCTTTCTGTGTAGGGAGAAGATTTACCTTTGTCCTTCACCATTGGACAAAGTACCTGTTAGGGAAAGCCCAACCAACAGCTGACACCTCTATCACCTTTCTCCCATCTCAAAGAGAACTAGCTTCCGCCCCCCTCCCCCAAAGCAAAGGTGCTTTCTTCTGCTCTACTCCCAGGTATTCCCAAGATCCTTGAATGTGTTCCTTTGAAATCACAAGATATCACTGTGAATAGGAAAATTTGTGTATGTAATATAACATATAATCTTAGAGAATAGAACCTTGATATAAGGATACTATGTATATTTAGGTTTATGGTTTTAGGTAAATTCTTTCTAGTTGGAATCCTTGTATGAGAATAGGTTTAATAAACACTTTTTCAAAACATGCCTAGTTTTTAGGGCAATTTTAGATTCACAGCAAAATCGAGCAGGAAGCACAGAGATTTCCCACATAGCCCTTTCCCCAACACATACATAGCCTCCCCCACTATTGACATCCCCTACTACAGTGGTATGTTATTTCACAATTTATGAACCTATACTAGCACATCATTATCACCCAAAGCCAGTAGTGTACATTAGAGTCCACTCTTGGTGTTGTACATTCTATGGATTTGGGCAAATGGACAAGGACAATGATATATGCACTGTTATGGTACATATTTTATATATTTAGTATCATAGAGTAGTTTGATTTCTCTAAAAATCTTCCGTGCTCCGCCTATTCATCCTTCCCACTCCCCTACCCTCTGGCCACCACTGAATTTTTTACTGTCTAGAATAGGTAGATGTGCCTTTTCCAGAATGTTGTATAGTTGAAATCATAAGTCTGTAGCCTTTTCAGACTAGCTTCTCTCAATAAAGATTTATATTTCCTCCATTTCTTTTCATGGATTGATAGCTCATTTTGTTTTAGTGCTGAATAATATTCCATTATCTGGATGCAGCACAATTTATCCATTAATCTACTCATGGACATCTTGATTGTTCTCAAGTTTTGACAATTATGATTAAGTTGCTATAAATATCTGTGCGCAGGTTTTTGTGTGGGCATATGTTTTCAACTGTTTTGGATAAATACCAAGGAACACAATTACTGGATCATATAGTAAGAATACATTTAGTTTTATAAGAAACCACCAAACCATCTTCCAAAGTGGCTGTACCATTTTACATTTCCACCAGCAATGAATGAGAATTCCTGTTGCTGTACATCCTCGCCAGCAGTTGATGTTGTCAGTGTTCTCGATTTGGGCCATTCTAATAGGTGTGTAGTAGTATCGCATCATTGTTGTAAATAAACAGTTTTGATAAATAATTTAGAAATAAAGAGAAGTTTGGGAGTTGAAGATATCAAGATTTTTTAAAAATTCATTATAAGACATTTACATATGTATATCATTGGAACTTGAATTGGTACTGGCCAAAACACAGAACAGGTATTTTTATAGAGGTGTACAATCCATGTGCAAAAGAGAGTTCATTCCTTTTTTCTTTCTTTTAGAATGTTCAAATGTCTTTCAATAAGGAACATGAAGAAAATGAATATTTCAGGTCTGAAATAATATCTCTTCAGGAATCATCAGGAAAAGTTCAGGTAAATCTTCACCATTTCCCTAGTTTTTAGATGTTATTTAATTTTGTTCAATTAACGAACCAAGAGCCGGCTTGGTGCCTGTAGCTCAGCGGCTAGGGCACCAGCCATATACACGGGAGCTGGCAGGTTCGAATCCAACCCAGACCTACCAAACAATGATGACAAATACAACAACAAAATAGCTGGAAGTTGTGATGGGTGCCTATAGTCCCAGCTACTTGGGAGGCTGAGACAAGAGAATCGCTTAAACCCAAGAGTTTGAGGTTGCTGTGAGCTGTGATGCCACAGCATTCTACCCAGGGTGACAGCTTGAGACTCTGTCTCAAAAAAAAAGAACCAAGAACCAAAATTAATCCTGATTATATAAATTCATACCATCTCCGTTATCCAACTTTTATTTCTGTAAGATATACTTCATCTATAAAACATCAAACTAAGTACATTTCTCACTTGATGCTTCAAATTCCCAACATAGAAGTATATGTGATACACCGCTAAATCAAGCCCTTGTTTACACTTTGCCTTTGTTTGCTTTCTAATTTACTCATTAAATATATACATATATACTCCCCCCACCAAATATCTAAACAATTCAATGGCAAGGGTTATGTCTTATACTCTTTTTATATCTTATTAGCAAATAACATGGTAGGAACCTAATAAATTCTTGCTGAATTTTGGAGTTATATATAATCATTTCCTGTGGCACAGTGGTTCTCAGATTTAGCTAATGTTATATATATTTTGGGTGTGCAAATATGTCTGTATATATGTTAAGATTCACTACATATGCTGGCAAACTGGAGTGATTTATCACAGAGCCCAACAATATAGTGTTTATCACTTAAGATAACATTTCTTTTGGTATGATTTGATTATGTCAATATTAAGATCATAGTGTTCTGTGCTGTCTTTATAATCAAGAAAATACAAAATTAGTGTATTTTAAAACAAAATAGTAACAGTGGCTACCAGTACTCTTCTTGTATTAAACAGTAGTTAATGTTTTATTGAACCCATTTCACATTCCAGGCACTACTTTTAAGCACCTTATATTACTAACAAATTGTATCCATCATTCACGTTTTAAAGATAAGGAAGCCAATAGACAGTTTCAGGAGTGTAGCTAATAGGTAGTAGAATTGAATTTGAGTTCAGGTAATCTGGTTCCAAAGAAAATTAGCTATTCTTTTCAAAGAACAAGGGTTCTCCTCTGATTTACCCCCAGACAGTCCTTAATGGTAGTTTATATATCTGGTTATGACTTTATGCCCATGAATGTGTTCCTAACTACTATACTACCCATACTACTTATGACGCCTGCCAGATAATCTTTCATTTATCTTTTCTTTCATACCATTTTTTAAAATGTTTTATTCCTATTGCTCCTTAAAAGTTATTTGTCCTTGAAAAACTTTTTAATTATAACCCAATCTACCTTGCAAAAATAACTGATAATTAATAGAAATATTTTTCATGGATTTCAAAACATCAGAAGAGGGTTATTAACTAACTACATGTATGATAGATCTGTCACTCAAAAGATTTTTGTTTTGGGTGGTGCCTGTGGCTCATCAAGTAGGGCACCGGCCCCATATACTGAAGGTGGCAGGTTTAAACCTGGCCTCGCCTAACTGCAAAACAGAAAAATAGCCGGGCGTTGTGGTGGGCGCCTGTTGTCCCAGCTACTCGGGAGGCTGAGGCAAGAGAATCGCCTAAGCCCAGGAGTTGGAGGTTGCTGTGAGCTGTGTGACGCCACGGAACTCTACCGAGGGAGACAAAGTGAGACTCTGTCTCTACAAAAATTAAAAAAAAAAAGGACTTTTGTTTTATTTTGAAATATTAATCTTGTGATGGTAAAATTATATTTTATTTTATGAATACTATAGTTGGTGATGAATGAGCTTAGGTATTTTTTATTACCAGCTAAACAATTCTGAATGCTCAACATCTAATTGTGGAAAGAGATTTCTATACTATTGGCTAGGCACCTATACTTTAAACTCCATTCTGCAGATGTCTTGCTCTACTGGACCAGTGTTCAAAGTTACGAAGAACAGAAGCTCGTAAAATACCTCATATGTCTCAGTTGCTCCACCAAGTCAGCAAATCTCTCCTTTTAACTTAGAGTTGTTTAGGGTGTTCACTCCAAATATTTGATTGAAAATATTTTATTAATATAAACTAATGTCAGTTGTGGATCTGTTAAATAAATTAGGTTCACACACTTAGTGAGATACTATGTAACCATTAAAAATAATGATACATACCAAAAAAAGTTCTTTAGTGGAGAGACTTATGACTTAATGCATATGTTGTCTTAGGTTTTGAATGAACAGCTGAATAGAAAATGTTCAGAACTGACCTGCATGCTTCAGGCTGTTAATATGGAAAAAGCCAGAATCATTGCTGACCATCAAGCCATCCTGCAGGTATTCACTTACCACTAGTGAACTTCTGATAGAGTTTACCACGTGACAGAAAGCCACCCAGGCTGGGCAATCAAGAAATGTGTATGGCTAACTGAAAAAATAAAATATTTTAACAATAATTTTTTTTAAAAAACTTACTGAATTATTTAGTGATTTTCAGTTGTCACCGCAGGGCTGATTTGGTCTTACACTCAGTGCTTTCTAACACTTTCTTCTCACATAACATTACCCTATCTCAGTGAATCATGGGAAACACTTTTGGCTAACCCTAAAGAATTTACTTACCTTTTTAATAAACATCTTGTGATTTCCCATTTTGCTTATGCCATTTTCTCTGTTAAGATACTCTTTACTTCATCTTCAAGCATTTAAAATTCTAACTCTTTGAGTTGTTTTCAGGAAGCTGATCATCCGAACTAGAGGGGGATGAGTTTTCCCTTTCAGCTTCTATTCCAGGCTAACACAGTAATAGATCTCACTTTTTAAAAGTATGCTTACTGTACCGAGCAGGTGCTAAGGATTTTACTTGTATTACCTCCTTTAAGTGTAGCAGTCATTATGTAAAGGGATATTTGTTATTCTCATTTTCTTAATGAGGTTTAGAAAAGTTAACTTTCCCAAAGTCACCTATCCAGTAAGGAGTAGAGTTGGATTTAAACCTGTGGTGACACCAGTGTCAATGTTTTTAATAATTGTCTGTTGACTCCCTATTCTGGATTACATGCTTCATTTCCTTTACTGCTTTGTGGTCTCCCTAGAAGCAAGGACATTACCTTATATATCTTTGCTATTGCCTATAATACTATGCATGTTTTGCATATAACAAATACTCAGTACATATTTTTTATTCAACAAACCTTTAGTGTTTACTCTGTGCAAGTACAATCTACTTAGAATTACTATGGTGAACCAGAGAAAATTTCTACTTTTATGTACTTAAAATTGAATGGACTGAATCATGTAGTATAACGTAACATCATACCAAACATTTCAAAATTTTAAAATATAACACAAGTGGCATCCCAATTTACCAGGCATGAAGCTGTGAAGGTTTGCCTTCCAATCAAATATTGTTAAAAGAAGTATTTTTAGAAGTATCTACAAAAGTAATTGTTATATTGTACTATATTTGCAAAAACTTTATGGATTATAGGTAGGGTATATGTGTATAAAAATGTTTTGCTAATTCCAAATGGTGGGCCAGAGAATATAAATCATGTGTAATTGTTATTGTGTTTTTGCTGTAATAGTGTCTGAGTGCAATTTAAGATAGTCTTTAAAGAATTCATATTATTAAACTATAAAATTATATTAAACATTATTATCCTTAGCAAGTGGGATTATTTGGATGGTGTGTAGGTAGAGATGAAAGGATCTTTCACTTTATATTTATAAACATACATATTGTTTTACTTTTTAAAATTAAGTATCATGTCTTGGCGCCCATAGCACAGTGGTTATGGTGCCAGCCACATACACTGAGGTTGGTGGGTTCAAACCCAGCCCGGGCCAGCTAAACAACAATGACAACTGCAACAAAAAAAATAGCCGGGCATTGTGGTGGGTGCCTGTGGTCCAACTAGTTGGGAGGCTGAGGCAGGAGAATTGCTTAAGCCCAGGAGTTTGAGGTTGCTGTGAGCTGTGATGCCATGGCACTCTACTGAGGGCGACATAGTGAGACTCTGCTCAAAAAAAAAAAATTAAGTATCATATTGAAATTTTCAAATACCTAAAATATTCTTAATACAGTTTTCTATCTTGAAAAATATGTTGGTATTAGGAGTTATATAAAATTTTCAGCCTAAATAATGCATCTGAACTCTTGGCTAGTAGAGTTATAAAATGATGGAATTGTAGTCATCTCAGTAGAGGACACAGAAAGCTGGGCATTAAAATAAATTCTTAAAAAAAAGGTTTTATTTATATAAATTTATCTTTTGCGGTTGGGTGTGGTGGCTCACATTTGTAATCCTAGTACTCTGGGGGCCCAAGGCAGGAGGCTTGCTTGAGCTCAAAGTTTGAGACCAGCCTGAGCAAGAGTGAGACCTCATCTCTACTAAAAAAATAGAAAAATTAGCCGAGAGTTGTGGTAGGCTCCTGTAGTCTCAGCTCCTGGGAGGCTGAGGCAGAATGATAACTTGAGCCTAGGAGTTTAAGGTTGCTGTGCGCTAAGCTGACACCATGGCACTCTACCCTGGGCAACAGAGTGAGACTCTGTCTCAAAAACAGAACACACAAACAAACCCCAACAACAACCTAAAACCTTCTCTTTTTGTAAGTTCAGTGTCTTTGATCAGCCTCCCTAAATGACTTTCTGGCATCTCAACTTTTAATATTACTTAACCCTCAGGTAGAGCAGAAAGTGATGACGCAAACATTTCAAGAACAAAACTTACTGCTGGATGCAGCCCATGCCAGTATCACAGGTGAACTACAGAATGTTCAGAATGAGAAAACTCAACTCCAAGCACATCTGTGAGTAAATCATGTGTGACTTCTTTTGCATCTTTTGTTCTTGTGTGTTTCTTATCTTTAATGGCAATATTTATTTCAATATTTGCTGGGTCAGCCACAAAGAGTATATAAAGACTGTGCCCTCAAGAAACTAGCTTTATAGAACATTTTGGTAACTGCTCTTGGGGAGGAGATAATGTTCTTTAAGAACATTTAATTGCTTTTTCTGTTAGAGTAGAACTCTCATTTAGCTTTCATATCTCCTTATTCTCTTCTTGCAGGGATCATTTAATCTTCGAGCATAACCAGTGTATCCAGAAAGCACAGGATGCTGAGAAGAGGACAGCGGTACAAAAAGAGCTGCTGGAATCAACTATTGCAAGATTGCAAGGGGAATTAAAAGCATCAAGGCAAGAGAACAAGTCTTTGCTACAGGAGAAAGACAGATTTCAGAGAGAGGTATGTAAGGACGGATGTATGCTACCTTCTAATTGTGGTGTGGTTATGCTTTAAAATTGTATTCTTAATGCAAAAAAAAAAAAGACAAGAAAAGCCAGATGTAGTTTGTCTGATTTGCCCATTAAAGAATCTTTAGGGGGCTAATCTATGCCTGTTGGCATGCAAAATAGTCTTGCCAGATAATACAGTATATCCTCCTTTATACAGCATTAGTTAATGGTAACTAATAATTCACACATCCTCATGTTAGTTAAGGGGTCATATTTTAAAATTTGATTTCCCTGGAAAGAGTGTGACGAGGTTAAGGGGGAACAGCCCTGTCTTCCTAGTTAGGAACTAGGAGAAGGAACTAGCAGAGTCTGACATGCAGACGTGTCTTTCTAATTTCAGGGCTATTTGTGAAGTCTGCTCTGCGTCAGAGACTCCCTGATTGGCCCCTTTTCTGAGAGGATGTACTATCTCTGCAGTGTAGGTATTAATTGACATGCAGGATGTGTCTGCTATAGAAGAGTCTGTTAGCTGCTGTAAAATTAACTCATTTTTTTTTTTCTCCCACTTTTGGGCAGGTTAATAACACAGAAAAAGAATTAGCACAGGAAAAATGCAATTTGGAAAAGGAATTAGCTCAAAACAAGGTATTCTACCTTTTATTTGTTGATATTTTATTATATTTCATTTCTTTCTAATTTGCCACCAACTGTATCAGTTTTCTTAATGAGGAGAGATGGATGATTTTTGATGAATTTTAAGATGTGGGAGCAAAGGGAGCCAGAAAGCTGGATGCCACTCAGAGTACTCCAGTCACTACAGCAGAAGGTTGCTTCTGGGGAATGTTTGCTTTTTGAGCATCTGGAGTTTGCTGTGAGTCATCACTGTCTCTGGCCCTAGGGTTCACTGAGTATTTTAGCTGGGAAATCTCCTGAGAGTGGGCTAATGGGCCTGTGAGAGGCAAACGGTTGATTGCTGACTATCCTGTTTTTAAATAAGCTAGCTTAGGCTTCCTAAGTACCTATCAGCATGTACCATTTTATCTTGGAGATAGCATTTTCTGGGTTGTAAAAAGTAGAATTTCCAGAGAAACAAAATCCTTGTTAAAATAAAACGAAAGTCAATCTTTAGAAAACTGTGTTTCAAAATTTAAAGAGAGTAAGGTTGTGTATCCCTGTCATCTAAAGAATATATCTGGAGCATCAAGAAATATCAGTTTCTCTAGATAAGAAATCCAGCAATAGGTATGGGATAGTGATCAAATCTTGACTGTCTCTTTGCTAACAGTTTGCCAAAATAGTGTTTGTATTACATATATACATATACGTGTTTAATTTAACAACTGGAGAGAAGAGAAAAGCTAGATATCGAGCCTGAGTGCTAACTTAAGTTACTGACAAGCTGGCAGATGCCCCCTCTGGTTTAATCTTTCATATCTAGTAATATGACAATAGTCTGCCCGAAATATCCTTGAATGAAGCTGACTTCCTGTGGCAAAAACTTTGCTGGTATCATTTTGGCCTTAAATATACTTTTGAAAATTAGGAAAATTAGTAGCTACTATAAAATTCATTTGTTTATTGCTTGAAAATGTTAGTGAATGTTACAGGAGTAAGGCAAATAGTGAATATGTCTGGAATAAAAATGTAGCATGACTATTTTGCTTGTCTGGTTTCATTTGTCTTAATGTAGGCTGAGAATAAATTCGTGGGGCTAAAAGATACTAGAAAGATTCTATTAAGCCAAATGATAATGCTTCTAAAGAGTCCCATTTGTGATCTAAATTTATTTTAAATTGTGTACCTTTTAAAGGCTGTGTTTTTTTAAAGTAAGATTTATTGTTATAATTTACATAGTAAAATTCAGTCTTTTGTAGTGTGCAGTTCTATGAGTTTTGACAAACACGTGCACTTATGTAATCACTACTGCAATCAAAATACAAAACATTTCTGTCATCCCAGAGAACTCCCTTGTGCCGTTGGTAACCTCCACTGCCATCTTAAGGCAACTACTACAATTTCTCTCTCTAAAGTTGTATCTTTTCCAGAATGCCTTACAAATGCAACCACACAGTATGTAGCATTTTAAATCTAATTTCTTTCATTTAGCATACGAAATTCACCTATTGTTGTTGTTTGTCACTATTTTGCATTCCCTTGCATGTATATATCTCGGTTTCTTTATCCATTCACTGATTAAAAGACATTTAGGTTGTTTCCAGATTTTTGAAATTGTGAATAAAGCCTATGTAAATATTCACATATGCATCTATATTTTTCTCTGGGGTAAATATCAACAATTGGATTTTTGGATCCTATGGTCAACATATGTTTACCATATGTCAGTCAGCATAACAAACTGCTCAAGTGTTTTCTAAAGGATCTGTATTATTTTGCATTCTTTATAGTAAATTTATGAGATCCTGTTTCTCTGTTTCTGCCACCACTTTTTATTGTCAGTTCTTTCCGTTTTAGCCATTCTAAGTGGTATATAGTGGTATAGCATTATGGTTGTAATCTGCATTCTTCTGTGACTATTAATGATAAGCATCTTTTCATGTGCTTATTTGCCATTGCAAATTGAAGTATCTATTCAAATCTTTTAACCATTTTAGATCCAGTTGCTTGTTTCCTTACTACTGAGTTTTCAGGGATTTTAAAACATACTCATAAGTAAAAATATCCTTATTATACAAACCTTTTATCAGATAATTATTTCACAGATACTTTTTCTTCTATTTTATAGCAGATATTTTCATTCAACAACACAAATTTTAAATTTAATGAAGTCTAATGATCAATTTAAAAAATTTTATGGATCATGCTTTTTGTGCATGTTCCATATCTAAGAAAGTTTGCCTAATCTAAGATCACCAAGATTTTCTTCTTTGTGGTCCTCTAGAAGTCTTATAGTCTTAGGTTTTATAGTAGGTCTATGATCATCTTGCAAGGTATAGTTGAAGGTTCATTTTATTTTTAGGTAGATGTCTAATTGTTCTAGTACCTTTTTATCAGTTGGTAGACAGATTGTTTCTAATTTTTGAGTATTAATGATTCTATGAACATTTGTCTGTAATTTTAAGGGGGAACATGTGTTTTCAATTGTGTTAGGTATAACCTAGGATGGTCATGTGGTTAACTCCTTGTCTCTCATTTTGAGTAATTGCCAAAATGTTTTCCACAGTGCCTGTACCATTTTACAGTCACACCAGCAATATATGAGAATCCCAGTTATCTCCACATCCTCACCAACACTAGTTATTATCCATATTTTTTTTTTTTTTGAGGCAGAGTCTCATTATGTCGCCTATGGTAGAGTACTGTGGCATCACAGTTCACAGCAACCTCAAACTCTTGGGCTTAAGCAATTCTCTTGCCTTAGCCTCCCAAGTAGCTGGGGCTACAGCTACAACCACCACAACACCTGGCTATTTTTGTTGTTGTTATTGTTGTTTAGCAGGCCCTGGCTGGGTTCAAACCCAGCAGCCCTGGTGCATGTGGCCAGCATCCTAACCACTGAGCTATAGGCACCGATCCTATCCACATTTTTGTGTGTGAAAGTATCTTATGGTGTTTTAATTGAGATTGAATTCACATAATTTAAAATTAAACAGTTCAGTGGTGTTTAGTATAGTCACAATGTTGTATAACCACCACCTCTGTCTAGCTTCAAAATATTTTCATCACTCCAAAAGGAAACCCTTTTACCTATTAAGCCAACAGTCTTCATTTCCTCCTTCTCCCAGCCCCTGAGAGCCACCAATCTTTTATTTTTTCTCTATAGATTTGCCTATTCTGGATATTTCATGTTAATATAGCTATACTATATATGACCTTTTGTGTCTGCCTTCTTTCACTTAGCATAATGCTTTTGAGGTTCAGCCACACTATAGCATACGCCAGTACTCCAGGCCTGTTTATGGCTGAGTAACAGTCATTGTATTATGTGTGTATATGTATGTAAAAACAAACACATACATATACACACCACAGTTTATTTGTTTATCCATGGATGGACATTTGCATTGTTTTCACCTTTTAATTGTCATGATTAGTGCTATCAGCCTCTATGTACATGTGTTTAATACCTGTTTTCAGTTATTTGGGATATATATAACTGGTAATGGAATTTCTGGGTCACATGGTAATTTTATGTTTAACTTTCTGAGAAAAGTTTTCCACAGCACTAAACCATTTTACTTTCTCACCAGCAATGTAAAAGGGTTCCAGTTTTTTCCACATCCTCATCAACATTATTTTTGGTTTTTGATTATAGCTATCCTAATGGGTATGAAGTGGTACCTCATTGTGGTTTTGATTTGTATTTCTCTAATGACTATTAGTGATGAGCACCTTTTTATGTGGTTATTGGCCATTTGTATGTCTTTTTTTGTATAATTTCCTTCTATGTACATATTTTTGGATTAATTCTTCCTCTTTTAACATTATTAAAGGGGCAAGGTAGTTGATTTTAAATCGTTCTTTAATATAATAATGTAAATCAATAAACTTCTCTCTATGCATTACTTTAGCTGCATCCCATAAATTCTGATATTTTCAATGTAGTTTGGGCTTGAAATATTTTCTAATTTCTTTTCTGATGACTTCTCTTATGGATTATATAGAATTATGTTTAATTTTTGAATATTTGGTGATTTTTCTTTTTATCTTATTATTGATTTCTAATTCAGTTCCATTGTCACCAGAAGCCATGTTGTATAACATTGTAATCTTTTGAAATTAACTGAGACTTATTTTTGACTTAGCACATGATTTATCTTGGTAAATATTCTGTCTGTACTTGAAAAGAATGTTTGCTCTATAGATGGTAAGCAGAGCAAGGTGATTGATAGTGTTGATCAAATGTTGTATATCCTTGATGACTTTTCTAATTATTCTTTTAAAAACCAGGAGAGGTGTTTTTTTTTTTAGGAACTTTTTGCTATTTTTTTTTAAATCATAGCTGCGTACATTAGTGCAGTCAAGGGGTACAATGTGCTGGTTTCATATACAATCTGAAATGTTTTCATCAAACTGTTTAACATATCCTTCATGGCATTTTCTTAGTTATTATATGAAGACATTTCTATTCTGCATTTAGTAAGTTTTGCCTATACCCTTCTAAGATGCACCTTAGGTGTGGCCCCACCAATTACCCTCCCTCCTCCTTTCCCCTCCCCCCCTATTCTTGTGCTATAGTTGGTATAGACTTCATATGAAACATTTAAATTAGCTTCATAGTAGGGCTGAGTACATTGGATACTTTTACTTCCATTCTTGAGATTCTTTGCTAAGAAGAATATGTT
>CAUYRH010150979.1:0-10388 GCA_963574655.1 Perodicticus potto
TCCACTTGAGGGTTGTATAAACAAAAGTAAAAACTAAAACAAAAAGACCTCATAAACTCAAGTGTTTGAAAGGGCTTTTTGTAAATAACATGAGACTTTTTTTTTTTGAGACAGAGTCTCACTATGTTGCCCTCTTTAGAGTGCTGTGGCATCCATCATAGCTCACAGCAACCTCAAACTCCTGACCTTGTCTGATCTCAGCCTCACAAGTAGCTGGGAATACAGGCACCCGCCACAATGCCGTGCTATTTTTAGGGTTTGAGTCTAACTCTTGCTCAGGCTGTACTTAATCGTCTGTGCTCATGCAATTTACCCATCTCGGCCTCCCAAAGTGCTAGGATTACAATTGTGAGCCACTGCACCCAGCCTAATAACACAAGACTTTTACATTTACTGGTGAGGAGCTACTGCAAAAACAAAAGGACAAGAAAGCGGC
Source organism: Perodicticus potto (assembly GCA_963574655.1). NCBI lineage: Eukaryota > Metazoa > Chordata > Mammalia > Primates > Lorisidae > Perodicticus > Perodicticus potto. Next base: position 437 of record CAUYRH010150979.1, read on the forward strand.
GCCTGTGGTTCAATGGAGTAGGGCACCAGCTCCATATACCAGAGGTGGCGGGTTCAAACCTGGCCAGGCCCACAACTGCAAAAAAAAAAAAAAAAAAACAACAAAAGGACATGAAACCAAATAATTTTTTTTTTTTTTTTTTTTGAGATAGAGTCTCATTATGTTGCCCTTGGTACAGCTCACAGCAACCTCAAACTCTTGGGCTTAAGTGATTCTCTTGCCTCAGCCTCCCAAGTAGCTGGGACTACAGGCACCTGCCACAATGCCTGGCTATTTTTTTGTTGTAGTTGTTACTGTTGTTTGGCGGGCCCGGGTTGGATTTGAACCCGCAGCTCTGGAGTATGTGGCTGGCGCCTTAGGCGCTTGAGCTACAGGCACCAAGCCTCTTTGGCTTATTTCTAAATATGACTCTTCAAGCTTAGCGTTTCATGTTTTTCTGACTTATTTTGATTTTTTATTTTCCCTGTTGTATTTATTTATCACACAATTCCAAAATCTGAATTTCATATGAATCTATTTTCTTCTGACCTTTCATCCAGTAGCTTATTTCCTTAGTTCTTACATTTGGGAGATACCACATTTGTGACGTCTCCAGTCAGTTTATTTCCGTTTCTTCCAATACCAGCTGGAAGCTGGATAACACCCATGTGAATGAGACATCATTGTGATTTGTGATTTGTCAGTGAGTGAAGGAAGTACTTGGTTTTTAGTCTGATTACACCTCTCAGTTGCTTCCTTTGTTTAATTTTGTTCCTAAGAAGTACAGTAGAACCTCTGTAGGTTGACCACCCAAGAAACTATAACAAACTGGTCAACATACAGAGGTGGTCAACATGAGGAAGTAGGCCTAACATACTGATACATACATGTGGAATACGTCTAGTCTAGGAAATGAGGTCAACTTAAGATAGTGGTCAACAATGGAGAGTCTACTATATATAATTCTTTTCTGTCAACACAGATATCCACAGTGTACACACGAGTAGAATAATTTACATACTTAGACATTTTCTGGCAGACTACAGCACCTCATAAAACACTGCAATTTTTTTTTTATTTGGAACATTTCTTTCCTTCATATATACCCTACAATAATAATATTTTGTAGAGCAGTATTTCTCAACCTGTGGGTCACAACCCCTTTGGACTGTATTAAAAGGTTCGAGGCATTAGGAAGGTTGAGAGCCACTGGTGTAGAGGGTAATTATTTTTCACAAGTAAAATTTTAGGTTATAGTGTATGCAAATTTTAGACAGATACATTCCATTTCAGTAAACAGTACCTGTAGACAACCAGAATTACAGTCTTTAAATCACCATGAGCTAACAGGTATAATCCTTTTTTTTGTTTTGTTTAGCAGGCTTAGGCCAGGTTCAAAACCACCAGCCCCAGAGCATGCAGCTGGCGCCCTAACCACTGTGCTACAGTTGCCCCTGTAACACAGTATAATCATACATGGAAAGACATTACTAAATGATCACATCAATCCACAATTTTTTTTTTTCAGTTTTTGGCCAAAACTGGGTTTGAACCCACCACTTCTGGCATATGGGGCCAGCGCCCTACTCCTTTGAGCCACAGGCACCACCCCAATCCACAATTTATATATTCATTTCACTAAATCTAAAAAGTAATGCATTTTGATATCTGCTTTAAAAAAGTTAATCACGGGAGGTGCCTGTGGCTCAAACGAGTAGGGCGCCGGCCCTATATACCAGAGGTGGCGGGGGTTCAAACCCAGCCTTGGCCAAAAACTGCAAAAAAAATAAATAAATAAAAATAAAAAAGTTACCAACATTTTAGGCCAACAACATTACCATTTTAAATAATTTTCTATCTACTAAAAAATAATATATATCGGGCGGCACCTGTGGCTCAGTGAGTAGGATGCTGGCCCCACATACCGAGGGTGGCAGGTTCAAACTCAGTCCTGGCCAAACTGCAACAAAAAAAAAGCCGGGCGTTATGGCAGATGCCTATAATCCCAGGTACTCGGGAGACTGAGGCAAGAGAATTACCTAAGCCCAAGAGCTGGAGTTTGCTGTGAGCTGTGACACCACAGCACTCTACCAAGGGTGACAAAGTGAGACTCTGTCTCTAAAAAAAAAAATAATAATAATAATATATATCTCATGTTTTCTGAAGAATAATGCTGTCCATTTATCAGTTTAATGAGATGAACTTTCTAATAAAATTATTTAATAGTTTATATTTATTTATGTATTACTTACCAAAAATTTTATTTCTATAACTGTTTTAGCATCACCTAACATTATAAATGTATCAATATATCACTGCCAGGGCCGGGTGCATGAGGAGGCTGCAGCAAGATCTCTTGAGCCCTAGAGTTAGAAGTTGCTGTGAGCTATGACGTCATAGCACTCTACTGATGGCTAGTGTGAGACTGTCTCAAAAAATGTATATATACATATATATCATTGTCTATCAATCGTTGTATTATACATTTTAAACTCTTAGTAGTTGAGTCTATATATGTAAATGACTTAGAATAGTAACTAATCTAGTATACAGAAAGCATAATTATTGACCATTCTGATTTATCAAATTTTCATTTGTTCATACAGTCATTATTTACTATTTATTTAGTATTTGTTCTTCTTAAAATTTATGCTTCATCCTACAACAGAGATGATTTTGGATCACTCTGTTACATTGCACACCCTGTATTTTCAGGTTTAACTGCTTAGAAAAATCTAAAAACATAAAATACTACAAATTTGAAATGAATACTTTGATACTGGTAGGCACAAATTATCCAAGTAAATTGCAAAAAGAATAATTAAGTTAAAATCTTTCCACAAAAAGAAGACTAGAGACACATTCCATGACAGGTAAATTCTTCTACACATTTAGTGAAGAAAAATACCAAATCTTCTCAAACCTCTCCAAAAAATAAAAGAATATTATTGGCATACTTTCCAGCTCATCCTATGAAGTCTGTATTACCCCAATACTAAAACCAGACAAAAGCATTCAAGTAAAGATGACTATGTAATAATATCCGTGATTAATATGCACAAAGAAGCCCCCCTCCAAAAAAACTTAGTAAATTTAATCTAGCCACACATAAGAATGATTATATAGCATTACCAAACTGGATTAATTCGCAAATGGAATGTTGCTTTAAAATTCAAAAATCAGGCTCGGCGTCAAAACTCAGTGGTTAGGGTGCCAGCCACAGACACCAGGGCTGGCAGGTTTGAACCCAGCAAGGCCCTGCTAAACAACAAGGACAACTACAACAAAAAAATAGCCAGGTGTTGTGGCAGGCGCCTGTAGTTCCAGCTACTTGGGAGGATGAGGCAAGAGAACTGCTTAAGCCCAAGAGTTTGAGGTTGCTGTGAGCTGTGATGCCACAGCGCTCTACCAAGGGCGACATAGTAACACTCTGTCTCACAAAAAAAAAGAAAGAAAAACGGCTCAGCATCCCCATACCACAGGGGTTAGGGTACCGGCCATATACACTGAGGCTGGTGGGTTGAAACCTGGCCTGGGCCAGCTAAACAACAATGACAACTACAACAAAAATACAGACCGGCATTGTGGCAGGTGCCTGTAGTCCCAGCTACTTGGGAGGCTGAGACAAGAGACTCACTTGAGCCCAGGAATTGGAGGTTGCTGTGAGCTGTGATGCTATAGCACTCTATCCAGGGTGACAGCTTGAGGCTCTGTCTCAAAAAAAAAAAAAAAAAAAAGAAGTGCTAGGCTTTTACACTAAACTTTTTAAATTTTTGATGAAAGAAATGAATTGAATAAACAGGCAGCGAAACAAGAGAGAAATTACTTACAGTTTTTTCAGTAAGGACTAAGATCTGTCTCTACTTGCTCCTTTCTAGGTGGCAGCCCCTCCTCCCTTGTAGATTTGTTTTCACAAACCAGTGAGGAGCCCAGCAGACCAAAAAGAAATGTAAATATTCTTTACAATCACTAGACCCACTTACTAAATTAGCCTTTTAGAATTTGTTCCTAAAAAGCTCCCCAAAGAAGGCCACAAGATCAAAAACACCCGCAAAAATGTTTTTGACTTTGCCAGAGGTAAAACCAGCTCAGCATTCACATTCACAAATTCAAGGGACTTCAGGGTGGGCATTCTTCCCGTTTTTTGCAGTGCCACTCCATTTCTCACATGTTTTCTCTCTTCGTCCTCACTCCCTCTCTCTCTTTCTAAAATATAAAATAAGCTTATATTTTTATGGCCTGACCTTAGCCTAAAAAAATTCTTTGCTCGCTGGGGGTGTAACTAACACCTACTGAGCTTTTTCCCACTCTAAGGAAGATAGGTATCTAACGTTCAAAGATAACACATAGTTAAGATGTCAATACCCCACAAATTGATCTAAAATCCTTCTGTGGCGTGTTTAACTACTGGAGGCAATCAGACTGAACTGACTCTAGTACTCCTGGGTTCCCACCTAATCATAGCAATATCGAACCAAATGCATTTTTTGTAAATTACTAACTTAAAACAAAATTCAGGCTTAACCATAAATCACCAATTAACTTCCGATTACATAACCAGAAAAATAACCCCCTGGATAGTCCGAAGAAGGCGACTTCATTCATAACTGTAACCAGTCAGTTACTGAATTTCATTTGCTTCCTCAAGTACCTTGTGAAAGTCTTTCCTGTGAGACCCTCCGGGGAACCCCAAATAACAAGGCACGGTTGGATGCTCCTCATCTCATAAACTACCGTTGGCTCTGTAATGTTTCAACGGTGCACCCGTTTAATTTTCAACAGGAGCAAGGAGGGACCCGGGACCCCCGGAGCTCAGCCCCTCCCACGCACCAACGAGCGCACCAAGTCTGGGTCCCCCCCGGTGACGCTCCCGTCACCACCGCACAATCTGGGGGAGACCCAGGGCTCCGGACTTCGGCCGCAGGCCCCGGGCAGAGAGGACAGGACGCGGGGTCCCTGCGGCCAGCCCGGCCACACCCCGCAGCTGGGGGGACCGAGGGCCGAGCCGTGCCGCTGGCCAGGGAAGGAGAGGTCCACTCGCCGCCGAGCTGACTCCCGGGAGGCCCAGGTCCCGCACCGCCGGCTCCGGGGGGTTCCACCTGCCCCTTCCCGGTCTCCGGACGCGCGCCACGCACTCACCATTTCCTCATCTCCGGGGTGTCCCGGCATCCTTCCACGAATCTCCCCGTTCCTGCCGGTCACAAGGTGACAGGAGCTGCGATAGAGCCGCCTGGGCCTCCCCGGGAAAACGCACCTCGGCAGCGGACACGAGGAACCAAGCCACAAAGGCCCCGCCAGATCCCGGAAGCAAACGCCTCCTTTCCGGCTTTACGCTATGTGGCAGGCCCCACCCCCGGGGCCTCTCATTGGATAAGGGCTCTAGACCCCGCCCCTGATGCCCTGAGTGACAGAAGATGCGATCCCAAGCAAAGCTGAAAGAGGCCGAAATGACAGGTTCTTAAGTTGGGAGTTCTATCCCTATTCAGGCCTTTTTTTTTTTTGAGACACAGCCTCAAGCTGTCACCCCGGATAGAGTGCTGTGGCATCACAGCTCACAGCAACCCCCAATTCCTGGGTTCAAGAGAGTCTCCTGCCTCTGCCTCCCAAGTAGCTGGGACTACAGGCGCCCGCCACAACGCCTGGCCATTTTTTGGTTGCAGCCGTCATTGTTGTTTGGAGGGCCCCAGGCTGGATTCGAACCCGCCAGCTCAGGGGTACGTGGCGCCTTAGCCCGTTGAGCCACAGGCGCCGAGCCCTCAGGCCTTTTTAAGTCAAGACGTCTTCTCGGCTCTGGAACCCAGAACTACCCGAGAGACGTTTTCTATTTAACCTGGCATAATAAGGTTATATCCACTCATTAGTAACATACATATGTAATATTTAAATTTGGAAACAATATAATGACAATTGTTTTAATTTTTTTTTTTTTTTTAATGAGAGTCTCACTCTGTCGCCCTCAGTAGAGTGCCGTGGTGTCACAGATCACAGAACCTCCAACTCTTGGGCTTAGGCGATTCTCTTGCCTCAGCCTCCCAAGTAGCTGGGACTACAGGCGCCCACCACAAAGCTCCACTATTTTTTGTTGCAGTTTGGCCAGGCTGGGTTCAAACCCACCGCCCTTGGTATATGGGGCCCATTCACTGAGCCACAGACGCTGCCCAATTATTTTAATTTTAAGGGTACATAATCTTCATCGACTAGTTTTTTTGTGGATGCAGCCTGAGCTTTGAAAAGTGAGGCCATCATCTCAGCAATGTGCAATGCAAATAAAATGCAAGCCACATGTCATTTTAAGTTTCCTAGTAACCACCTAAAACAGACCCAATTGTAATATTTTACTTAACCCAGGATTTTCAAAATATTATCATTTAAATATATAATCAATATAATATCATTAATAAAGGTTTTGTGATAGTAAATCTTTCAAAGTCACTGTGTATTTTAAGCCTCCAGCACATCCCAATTCAGACAGCCACATTCCAGTTCCTCAGCAGTCAGGGGCTGCCACAGGGAAGTGCAGCCCTAAGATCTGACTCCTCTGACCTCAGAGAAATGAAGGATCTGATCCCCACCCCTTTTGTTGTAGATTTAAAGAAACATCCTCTTATTTATTTACTTATTTTTAGAGACAGAGTCTCACCTTGTTGCCCTTGGTAGAGTGCTGTGGCATCACACAGCTCACAGCAACCTCCAACTCCTGGTCCTAGGCAATTCTCTTGCCTCAGGCTCCTGAGTAGCTGGGACTACAGGCACCCGCCACAATGCCGGCTATTTTTTTGTTGCAGTTTGGCTGGGGCCGGGTTTGAATCTGCCACCCTTGGTATATGGGGCCAGCGCCCTACTCACTGAGCCACAGATGCCACCTAATTTATTTATTTTTAAGACAGAGTCTCACTCCATCATGCTGGGTTGATTGCCTGGTGTCATAGCTCACTAAAACCTCAAACTCATGTGCTCAAGCAATCCTTCAGCTTCAGCCTCCCAAGTTGCTGGTTTTTCTATTTTTATTTTTTATTTATTTATTTTTTTGTAGAGACAGAGTCTCACTTTATCACCCTCGGTAGAATGCCATGGCATCACACAGCTCACAGCAACCTCCAACTCCTGGGCTTAGGCGATTCTCTTGCCTCAGCCTCCCAAGTAGCTGGGACTACAGGCGCCCGCCACAACACCCGGCTATTTTTTTTTGTTATTTTGCAGTTCAGCAGAGGCTGCGTTTGAACCCGCCACCCCGGTTTTTCTATTTTTAATAGAGATAAGGTCTAGCTCTTCCTCAGGCTGGTCTTAAACTCCTAAGTTCAAAGGATCCACCTGCCTTGGCCTCCCAGAGTACTGGGATTACAGGTATGAGCCACCCTCTTTCTGCCAACATCTCTTCTCAGGTCCAAGTGTGGGGAAGAGAGTGCCCAGAAAAAGAGGAGAGCTGTCAAGCAGGCAGTGTCCACAAATACACAACTGCTGCTTGGCAGGGGCAAAGGCCACTTCCAAAGATCAGACAGTGAAGGATGAGACTGTGAGGCCCCAGGAGGAGGGAACCCACATCTTCAGATCTACCCACAGCCTTCATCTCCAGGTCTTAGATGTGGAGGGAATAGATTAAAGGAAAACTTATTTTTATTTTTTACTTATTTATTTGAGAAAGAATCTCACTATGTCGCCCTCAGTAGAGTACCGTAGCATCATAGCTCACAGCAACTTCAAACTCTTGGGCTTAAGTGATTCTCTTATCTCAGCCCCCAAGTAGCTGGGACTACAGGCACCCAGCACAACGCCTGGCTATTTTTTTTTGTTGTAGTTGTCATTGTTTGGCAGGCCCGGGCTGGGTTCGAACCCACCAGCTCTGGTGTATGGGGCTGAGCTCCAGGTGCCAAGCCACAGGAAAACTTATAGTTTTAAGATTTGGCCTTGGCCCTAATAGTCAGGCTATGGTTGTTTCCTCCTGGGGTGTGGGGCACTGTGTGAATTTAAGCAGCAATCACATGAACACATGTTTACATGCATTTCTGTATAACTCAGCACCATATAACAAGAGATCCAAATAAACGGGGAAATCAGCACCTCTGATAGCTGCCTCTGTTTCTCAGGTAACTAGTAATCAACCTGTCATTTAATCCTAGCATCTTATCTGCACTGCGTGTATATGTTAGCTAGTGCTACATGACAACCTACCCCCAAACTTAGCTTACTATTGAGCTGTCAGCCACTTAGGCTAGACACAGCTAGGACACTCTTCAGGTCTCAGGAGGCTCCTTCAGCATTCTGCGGTCAGCTGCTGGTTGTCTGGGTAGCTCTGCTTCTTGGAGTTAGCTGGCTGTCAATTCAGGAACTTTAGTTCCTTTCCCTATGGCAGCTCAGGAGCCGTCAGGATAACATGGGCTTACTCTCCTGGAGATGGCAGTGCAAGAAATGTTGTCCTTGGCCAAAAACTGGCACACTGTCATACTCAGTTTTCTATTGGCCTGAGTGAATAAGGTCAAACAGATTCAAGGATCCACAACATTCTGTGATGGAGGACAATGACAAAGGAGGAATGAAAGATTGTTGCCATTTTTGCAATGGGTATCATTATAGCTTTTCTTCAGAAAATACAAGCGGCATTCCTCAGATCCTCATCTATCTAATACTCTTTGCCATAGGGAATAATCTCCTCCAGAGAATGCTTATGAAGTGTCTTGCAAGGGTGTGGAATAATTTGAGGAAATGGCTGAGGACTGATTTTAGGAAGGGATCACCTAATTACATTTTTAATTTCTCATTATAAAAGAAATTTAGAAGTACATATAATGCATTCCATATGACTACATCTTTTTTTCATCTTTTTTGTTATTTGTAGGCCATTTATGATTTTCAACACAGGTAAATCAAATTGCTGTGTCTAAAGCAACCTCGCACTCTGAAAGCAACTGACAAAAGACAGATCTGGTGAGAACACATTTCCTCCCACTGCAGTTTAGCCAAGCAGCTGATCATCTCTTGAAGTCGTCATTTGATTTTATGAGGGCAGAACTATTTTCTTTTTTTTCTGAGACAGAGTCTCACTTTGTCGCCCTCAACAAGTGATTCTCTTGTCTCAGCCTCCCAAGTAGCTGGGACTACAGGTGCTTGCCATAATGCTGGGCTATTTTTTTGTTGTAGACAGAGTCTCACTTTATCACCCTCAGTGGAGTGCTGTGGCATCACACAGCTCACAGCAACCTCCAACTCCTGGGCTTAGGTGATTCTCTTGCCTCAGCCTCCCGAGTAGCCGGGACTATAGGCGCCCACCACAACGCCTGGCTAGTTTTGTTTTGCAGTTTGGCCGAGGCCGGGTTTGAACCCACCACCTTCAGTATGCGGGGCCGGTGCCCTACTCGATGAGCCACAGGCGCTGCCCATGCTGGGCTATTTTTTAGAGATGGGGGGTGGTCCTCACTCTTGCTCAGGCTGGTCTCAAACCTGTGAGCTCAGGTGATTCACCTGCCTTGGCCTCCCAGAGTGCTAGGATTACAGGTATGAGCCACCATGCCCGGCCAGGGCAGAACTATTTTCTTTCTTTTTTTTAAGAGACAAGAGTCTCACTTTATTGCCCTCAGTAAAGTGCTGTCACGTCACTGCTCACAGCAACCTCCAACTCCTGGGCTTAGGCAATTCTCTTGCCTCAGCCTCCTGAATAGCTGGGACTACAGGCACCCACCACAAAGCCCAGCTATTTTTTGTTGCAGTTTGGCTGGGGCTAGGTTCGAACCCACCACCCTCGGTATATGGGGCTGGCGCCCTACCCACTGAGCCACAGGTGCTGCCCCAGAACTTTTTCCAAGATGAGAACTTATCATATAAATTATAAAGTAATGACATTGATGCCGGAATGTCAGGCTCTTGGTCTCGGCGATTCGAAGAAGGAATCGACGGACCACAAGGGTAGTGGTAAGTCAGAATTTATTTACAAGAAAGGAAAATTAGAAGTATAAGAAAAACCAGACCTCCAGGCAAAGAG
>CAUYRH010150982.1:0-10966 GCA_963574655.1 Perodicticus potto
TTCTCTAAAGAAGACAGGCACACGGCCTTCAGACACATGAAGAAATGCTCATTATCCTTAATCATCAGAGAAATGCAAATCAAAACTACCTTGAGATATCATCTAATGCCAGTAAGATTAGCCCACATGATGAAATCCCAAATCCATTGAGTTTTACTACCAAACATGCACATGGGTGCGGATCGATTATTTCACTAATTTAATAGTGAGTACATGTGGTATTTGTTTTTTCATTCTTGAGATACTTCATTTAGAAGAATGGTCTCCAGTTCCACCCAGGTTATTGCAAAAGGTATTCATTCATCTTTCTTTATGGCAGAGTACTCATGGTACACACAGACCATGCTTTACTAATCCACTCATGAACTGTTTGGCATTTGAGTTGATTCCACAATTTTGCAATTGTGAACTGTGCTGCAATAAACATTTTAGTGCAGGTGTCTCTTTAACGAAAGGTCATCTTTTCTTTTGGGCAAATACCCAATAGTGAGTTTGCTGGATTAAATGGTAGGTCTAATTTTAGTTCTTCAAGGAATCTTCAAACAATTTTCCATACATGTTGTACTAGTTTTCAATCCACCAACAGTATGCAAGTGTTCATTTCCCTTCAAATCAATGCCAACATCTTTTGTTTTGGGATTTTATTGATAAAAGCCATTCTAACTAGAGCAAGGTAATATCTTCCTGGTTTTTAATTTGCATTTCTGTTATGATTAATGCCCTTGAGTATTTTTTCATAAATTTATTGCCCATTTGTCCTTCTTTGAGATGCTTCTGTTCACATCTTTTGCCACAAAAGACATGAACTAAAGCTTCTCCTGTCTTTTGCCCACTTTAAAGCCAGTTACTTTTCTTGCTACTGAGTTGAGTTCCTTATATTATATATCTTGGAGACTAACCTCATTATCAGATGCATGATTTGTGAATATTTTCTCCCATCCCGCAGGTTGTCTGTTGATTGTTTCTCTCATTGCACAGAAATTTTTTAGTTTGGTATAATCCCATTTGTGTTATTTTCACTTTTGTATCTGGTGTTTTTGTTGTCATATGCAAAACAATCATTGCCCAGACTAAAGTCATGGAGCTTTTTCCTATGTTTTCTTCCAGTAGAGTTAGTTTCAGGTCCTACATTTAAGTCTTGAGTTGATTTTGATATATGGTGTGGGGATAAGGGTCCAGTTTCATCCTCTTGCATGTGGACATTCAGTTTTCCCAATATCATTTATTGAAGAGATTGTCCTTTCCTAATTGTGTGTTTTTAGCATCTTGGACAAAAATCAATGGACTGTAAAGGAGATTTTTTTCTGGACTCTCCATTCACTTCCATGTGTCTGACTTTATGCTGGTACCATGCAGTTTTGATTTGCAGTATATTTGGAAGTTAGGCAGTGTGATGCCACCATCTTTGTTTTTCCTGCTCAAGATAGTTCTGGCTATTCTGGGTATCATGTGGTTTCATATAAATTTTAGGATATTTTCCTTTTTGTGAAAAATGGAGTTGGAATTTTGATAGAGATTACACTGAGCCTTTAGATCAGCGGCTCTCAACCTATAGGTCGTGACCCCTTTGTAACAATGAAAATACATCCTGCATATCAGATATTTACATTACGATTCATAACAGTAGCAAAATTACAGTTATGAAGTAGCAACAAAAATAATTTTAAGGTTGGGGGTCACCACATCATGAGAAACTGTATTAAAGGGTCACGGCATTAGGAAGGTTGCTGCTTTAAATTTTTCCAGATAGTTTAAACATTTTAACAATAGTAATTTTTCCAATCTGTAAACACAGCATATCTGTTCATTTATTTTTGTCTTCTTTACTTCCTTTCATCAATGTTTTATAATTTTCAGCAAAGATCTTTCACTTTCTTGGTTAGATTTTTCCTAAGCCTTTTATTTGCTATCCTTTTGGTGGCTGTTGTAAATAGGATTGCTTTCTTGATTTTTCAGATAGTTTGCTATTGGCATATAGAAATGCTACTGACTTTGTAGTTGATTTTGTATCTTGCAGCTTGTTTATCAGTTTTTTAAAAATTAATTTATTAAATCATAAACACATAGATCATGTATACATTAATGCATTTATGGGGTACATTGTGCTGATATCATATAGAATTAGGAATGCTTATATCACACTGGTTAATATACACCTCATCTTGTTTACTTAATTATTGTGTTAAGACATTTATACTCTATACTAATAAATATGACATGTACCCTTGCATTATGCACCATAGGTGATCCCACCATTCACTTCCCCCCTCCCCTCCCATTCGCCTTCCTCCCTCCTTCATTGTGGGCCATAGTTGTGATCTATTTTTCATAGGAAAGTGTGAGTGATTGTAAATTGGTTTCATAATAGTGCTGAGTACACTGGATATTTTTTCTTCCATTCTTGAGATACTTTACTAAGTAGGATATTTTACAGCTCCATCCATGTAAACATAAAAGAGGTAAAGTCTCCATCTTTTTTTAAGGCTGAATAATATTCCATGGTATACATATACCAATCATTAATCCATTCATAGGTTGATGGGCACTTGGGCTTCTTCCATGACTTGGATATTATGAATTGAGAGGCAATGAACAATCTGGTGCAAATATCTTTGTTACAAAGTGATTTTTGGTCTTTTGGATATACACTTAGTAGAGGAATTTCAGGGTCAAATGGCAGGTCTACTTTTAGATCCCTGAGTATTCTCCATACTTCTTTCAAAAGGGATGTATTAGCTTGCACTCCCACCAGCAGTGCAAAAGTGTTCCCTTTTCTCCACATCCACGCCAACATCTGTGGATATGGGATTTTGTTATGTGAGCTGTGGATTCTTTAGGGTGTTTTATATACATTACCATGTCATCTGTGAACAGGGACAATTTAACATTTTCCTTTCCAATTTTGATGCCTTTTATTTCTCTTTTGCTTAATTACTCCAGATAGGACTTCCAGTACCATGTTGAACAGAATTGATAAGAGTGGACATCCTTGTATTGTTCCTGATGTTAGAGGAAAAGCTTTCAACTTTCACCCATGAACATGATGGTTAGTATGGGCTTGTCTTATATGAGATACATTCCACCTATTCTAACTTGTTGAAAGTTTTTTAAATCATGGCATGATGTTGAATTCTGTCAAATGTCTTTTCTGCATCTATTGAAATGATATGCTTTTTGCTCTTCCTTCTATTAATATGGTATTACATTTATAGAAGTGTGTATTTTAAACCCTCCTTACATCCCTGAGATAAATCTCATTTGATCAGAGGGAATGATACTTTGTATGTGTTGTTGAATTCAGTCTGCTAGTATTTTGTTGAGAAATTTTCTGCCCTCAGATTGGCCTGCCAACTTCTTTTCTTGCAGGGTTCTTGTCTGGCTTTGGTATAAGGGTATTGCTGGCCTTGTAAAATTCCAAAGAATACTTGTGTGGAATTATTCTCTTCATTTTGATATTTTTTGGAAGAGATTCAGAAGGACTGGTGTTAATTCTTCTTTAACACCAATCTCTCTTTTGTGATAGCTGTGCTTGTACTGTCTTGGATTGAGGGAACAGTGATGCCAAGTAATGTAAAACTGTCCCTCCTTCCCTCTTCACTGTGACTTTTCTTATTTCTGTGCTATACTATGGTATTGTATTATCTCACCTGGTTTCCTTAGCTCTTTATGAAAGTATTTTCATGCATGGATAGTTGTACATAGTGATGTTTCTGTGGTGTGGGTAATGACAGCTGCAAAGTCCTGTTCTGATAGCTTGCTGATGCCTGGACCTAACTCAATCTTAACATTTTAATTCTTGTTTAGATGATCTTGGTTATACTGCACTAAAAATCTATTTACATGTAAAAATTTAAAAGTGGTTTGTATAACTCACCCAACTATTTCATAAATATCTTCAGATTTTCCTTGGCGTAATTTTAGTATCCAAGCACCTGGGTTTGCTTTTAACTGAAAATATCCCTTTTAAGATGTGGAAAAAAAAAATAATCATTATACAACTAAAAACATATCCAATTGTTCATGAAATGATATACATGAATCATTCAAGAAAGTGTTTACTAATGGGAAACGAACAAATTCTATAAATTGATTCCAAGGAAATAGATTTTACAATAATCTGTAAAAGCATATTATGAAGGCATAATTCTCCTCATTTTTGTTTTATCTAATTATCTTATTCCGAGATTCACTTTTATTTTTGTCAAATTGTTCAGCAATAGTAGAATAAAGATTATTTCATTTCACTATTAGGAAAATAGACAGTTTCACCCACAACATCTAATTAAATATCATCAATTAAATAATACTTACAAGATTGGCCATAACTATTGTATCAACCATAACCGGTTTATTTTTTGTGCCTAGTGTGAACTGTAGGCCCTGAGGAGGCTGTTCTGTCATTGTATCAAAGCAATGTCCTTCAAGTAGTAGATATTCCAGTTCATATTCTGCCATCACGGTTCTCTCAGTCTGTGGAAGTATGTCATTATTTTTGGTATCACTAATCCTCATAATACTAGTTTTATAATAGATAAATGTGATTATTTTAATATTAGTGGTTTATTTCATCTTTATTTTACTTTTTTTAAGAGACCAAATCTTTCTCTGTCACCCAGGCACTAGGATATAGAGGCACAATCAGCACAGTGAAGCTTCGAACTTCTGGGCTCAGGGAATTCTCCAGCTGCAGCCTCCCAAGTAACTGAGACTATAGGTATACACCCACCATGCTTGGCTAAGTTTTAAATTTTCTTGTGTTGCCCAGGTTGTTCTCAAACTCCTGGCCTCAAGCAATTCTCTTCCCTTGCCTTGTCCTCCTTAAGTGCTGGATTATGGGTGTGAGCCACTGTGCCCAGCCTTTACTGCTTTCAAGAACAACAAATAAGTAGCTTATTTGAAGATAGCATTTCATTCAACAACTTTAGCTGGATTGTGAATAAGTTACTGAATGGAAAGATTTTCATGGAATAGTCTGAGAATTTGAGAATGTTAAAAGTTAGAAAAAGATCACTGAGATCTAGTTTGACACCCTCATTTTATAGACAAGGAAACTATACCCTAAGGTGACTGTGATGTAATAATTAATTATAAATTATATATTGAAGAAGAGTCTAAATACATTTAACCAGTTTGGATCCAGTATCTTTTTCACTGTATAATATATTAATGTGAAAAATTTTCTTATTCCTATATACTTGTACAAGACTTTAATTCTGTTAATGTATTCCAACTAAAACACCAAAACTAGCCAATTCCTTTTTTGAGAGTTATTTCTAGTGAATATTTATAGTTTTCTAATAATTTCATAAAGGTAATTTAAGTTAAATTAGTTCTTTTTTTTTTTTTTTTTTTGAGACAGAGCCTCAAGCTGTCACCCTGGATAGAGTGCTGTGACATCACAGCTCACAGCAACCTCCACTTCCTGGGCTCAAGCGAGTCTCTTGCCTCTGCCTCCCAAGTAGCTGGGACTACAGGCACCCGCCACAATGCCTAGCCATTTTTTTTTGGTTGCAGCCATCATTGTTGTTTGGCGGGCCTGGGCTGGATTGGAACCCGCTAGCTCAGGTGTATGTGGCTGGCACCTTAGCCTGTTGAGCCACAGACGCCGAGCCATTAAATTAGTTCTTACTTTTAAGTCTTACTTTTAGCAAGAATATAAAAACTAGTGATCTTTTTTGATGTTTATTTTCCATCTTTCCTTTTTATTTTTATCAGTTCTAAATATTAAGTATTGGTAAAGGACATAAATTTCATACTTTTCAAATATAACTTTGAGAGCATATTAATTTTTCTAAAACATACTCTATTATTTTTCTTTAGTTGGATAGTATCCTTTTCTAAGAAAAAAATTTCAGTTCATTAGTAATTAACTTTAAATCTGTTTTTCTAGTATTTTTGTTGCTATTTAACATAATTTTGTGTAATTATAATGATATGTTTTCCAAAGAAAAAAACCTTTGACCTACATCTCAACTGTGGTCTGAACTATAAGTTTGTTAAGGCTTGGTTTAAATTGCTAAGTTTTGCAGAGGAGGCAAAACACTCCAATAAATAAGCTATCTTTCCCCAATTTTCTAAGTATGTGAGGGCTTGAGATAAAAATTTCATAAATTGTGCACTGACAGAATAAAGTGAACTTAAGATGAATTGTGTGTTTATCCAAATTTCTTCATTCATAATATTATTTAGGCTCTACATCGTGTCTTTGGTAATCAAATAGAAATTCTTTGACAATGTTATTGAAATTGAAATGAAAGCCAAATCAATAAAAGTGATTTCAAAATTATCTATATTTCAGAAGGGGCTAAGAGATTTTTCTGTGAATGCTTTTACCATAGTCACATGCTATTTTCTGTTAGCAAGCTTTTATTTGGTCTACTTCTTTACTGGCTAAACTACCACTGTTCTTTCAGGTATTTTGATATCTTTTGGATATATGCTGTGATAAACTGTAATTATAGTCTTTAGATGCAGGCTTTTTGTCTTTGTTTGTTTTTATGAGACAAGGTCTTGCTTAGTCAACCTGGCAAGAGTGCAGTGGGGTCATCACAGCTCACAGCAACCTCAAACTCCTGGGCTAAAGCAATCCTCCTGCCTCATCCTCCTGAGTAGCTGCGACTAAAGGAGCAAACCACCATGCTCAGCTAATTTTTCTAACTTTTTTTGAGAAGGAGTCTTACTCTTGCTCAGGCAGGTCTCAAACTCCTAACTTCAAGCCTTCCTGCCTTGACATCTCAAAATGGTAGGATTACAGGTGTTGAGTTACCATGCCCAACCTAGATGCAGTTTTTATAATAAGCTCTGAGAAGAACAATGAACAAAACTTGAACCACACGCGAAAGTAACTATATTCTCTTTTAGCTTTCACATAGCTACTTTTATCACCTTTAATTATGGTAATAATAGTGGTTGCACAATACAGTCTTTGTAGTTACAAACATTCAAACAAAATCCTACTAATAGAGAATTTATCTGAATTATGTTTTTTTATGTGCTTATGTAATGTTTAGGGTTTAGATATACCAAGGTATATTTTTGAAAGCTACTATACAGTGGTAAATTTATCATTATTAATCTCATTTTTTACCAGGGTGCATTTCCCCCTTTATCTGAAACTGCTTTCTACTCAAGCAAATAAATGTCTTCAGTGGTTACTTCATATTTTTCTAGCATGGTTACAGATATGTGTAATATGCTAAGTATGTATAGGAACCAATGGAAAAGAAGAGCCTGAGAAGTGGTTAACTTTTAAAGATGCTAGAATTTATAATTTCCTTCAGTTTATTCACTTAATGTATGAAGACATAGCAAATATTTCCCTTTATTTTAGTCTTCTAACTTTGGAGTCAGCTATACTGTTCATGTGAGCAGCTTCTATAAAGACACTACTATTTGCCATTCACTACCAAAAAATGTTTGGTTAATCTCCAATAACTGGCTAATAGCTGCCAAAATTTTCACCACTAGACTCACTTTAAAATTTTTTCTAAGCTATTCTAATTCTCCCACTACAAACTTTCACACTTCTGGATTGGATCTTTAAAGTTATCTCATCGATACACCCTGATGCACTTTTTTGGTGAAGAATCCATTAGATTCTGTTATCTTTCTGATCATGGAAAAAATGGATTTTTTTTTCTTGTCAAGTTAATTTCTGAACTTTTTCTCGTATTTCTTTATATTTGCTGTCTTCTTATTCTTTTCCTGGACTGATTTCAAATGATGGTTATGGCTGAGTTTGAGAATCATTTGGAAGGAATAGCGAGTATGTTACTGGGAAGTGATTTAGGATCCCACAGAATTTGCACAAGTGAATCAAAACAAATTTACCTAGAAAGAAAATCTTTAGGTAAAAACTAACACATAAGTATGAGAAATAAATATTATGAACAATATTAACCAAATTATTATGGGTAAATGTTTATGCCTTGAGAATTAAAAAACAAATCAGAGGGAGAACAATAAGAAGGAAGTATTTTCTGCTCAGTTTCTATCTACCAATCTTAGGCAAACTTTCCTAAAATGCCTCTCTTTCTGAATCTCTTTTCTCATTCTGAATTCAATGTTTTGAAAGACTCAGGTTATTTTAAAATATTCTCCTTTCTCTTTTTGGGCTGAGTACTAAATGGTAACAGGTGAGGAAAAGAGTTTGATGACTCACTAGACAAGGGTCATGTTGGAGGTGATGAGAAGCAAATATACCCAGCCTACAGAATACCAGCAAATTTTGTTTCATACTTTTTGTTCTAATCTAATTAGGAATGTTTTCTCTGTTTATGAGCCTTGAGGGGAAAAAAAGTTTTGGATGAAACTTCCTCTCCAAGTTAAAAACTAAACTTGAAGGGCAAAATAGGTAGTTAATGGTGCCCTTCTAAAGTGCCACGCATCTATCTCCACATTTCTACATTATTCATCTTAGAGTAGTCCTTGTGAGCCAGTAATCTGACGCAATAAAAAAGATAAAAGTATCTATGAATTTGGAAAGCTAGAGAAACTGCATTTGGAAGTTAGGAAAATTTAAAATCAAAGGAAAGACTGAATTGGGACCCAGAATTATAAGGAAAAAAATTCTGGAGGGCATCCATGACCAGGCGTGGGGAAAATACAGAGTCAAGGCTGCATATGGCTCTCCAGATCCCCAGGTGCAATCTCTCAAACAAATCCAAGCATCAGAGGCCTCACCTACAAGTGAAAACATCCTTCTGTCTTTGTTTATAGACTTAATTGTTTTGAAGAGTCATGATCTGAGGATAGATAACTAATACCATATTTGATTATTTAACAGAACTGTTCCTTCATGATACGTTGTAAATATTTAGTCTTTGTAGGTTACAAAACTATTTTTCTTTTACAAGATGGTATTTTCTCTCAACTTTTCACTTTGACAAACCCCATGCACCCAGAAAGTTCAATGTAGAAAGTTCTCAATATGTTCCCTTTACACATACTTCTAGAAATAGGTAACTCACTGCAGAGCTGGCCATGAGAACGCTAGCAGAGACAGCCAGTGTCAGCATGGCTGGGTTTAAGGTTAACGCAGCAGAAGTTTAGGAAGAAGGGTCCCAGGAAAGGTACATATGGTCCAAGCTTATGGCATTTGCTGTTGAAATTTCACCCAGTCCAGTCCAGGAGGGCAGGATGGAGGGAGGATGTTACATTAACAAATCCACATAGAAATATTCTCCAGGCGATAGAGCATAGAAGGGAAAGACATTTCCAGTCTCTTAGCTGAGATCTGTGCAGAGGAAAGGTTGGTGACTCCAGGAAGGTCAAACTTAAACAGACCCATGTGGTCACAGATGGAAACGACCACTAGCAGCCTCACCAGAGTGACTGGTTTCAGACTGAGGTGACAGGGAATGGTCTCTAAATTTAGAGTGCTGGGGTTTTGTTTTGTTCAAATAAACTCCAGGAAAGAGAGAGAAAAAAATAAATACTTAATAAATCCCTTTATTAAAAAGGATTTGTTCTCTAAAATTTGGATTCAGTCAAAAGGCTGCAGTCAAGGATCTAGAAGGATGCGTATGACCCCAACACCCTTGCTACAATTATAATAGCTGATAAGAATATATCCTGTTCCCCTTTTTATTTGACCTTACACAATACTTACATCCTTTAAGTGAATATTATCAAGGTCACAGTTGCTGTGTACTGTTTCAACTAGCCAGCCTTCTGGAGTAATCATGTTGAGGGTTAGAAGGGGTGATTCAGGGATATCCAGGAATTTTGCCACTGGTCCAAGAGAAGGAATGTCATTAGCCCCTGATATCAGTTCTGGTTCCAGAACAAAACGGTAAAAGCTGTTGATAAAATGTAAAATATATATTGTGACAAAAATAAAGATTTCTTTTCTTCTAAAAACATTTTACAATTGAAAATAGCTTAAAAACCTAACCAGAAAGTCTTAAATCAAAAAGATTGAAAATACACTATACAGAAGAGTTAATGTTATATATAGTAGACAATTACTTTGTTGACGCTATTAAAAGACTATGTGTATCATATACCTTTGTTAACCTGACTTATATAGGTTCTCGTAGTTTATGATCTATAGTCACTCACTGATCCTTCTTCAAATTTGACCATGGTATATTTGTCAGCTACTTACCACTACTAATAATATGAAGAGAAGTGGTAGCTGGAAAATAAGTGATTTCAAGCTAAAATTCTAGTACCAATTTTAAAAGTTCATAGAAACCAATAGGATTAAGTTGAAAACAGTCGCTTAATAGAGCTTTTAGACATATTTTCAGTTTTACTGCATTTTAACCTTATCCCTAGGTATCATACGAAGTAACAACTGTTGTTGAGAATAGCTACATCTACTAATTTGAGACTGCAACTGAGGTACCAGCTGTGCCGTAATCCTCTCAAGCCTCACTGGGGAGGAAGGCAGCAGGATCTACTTCTAGGCACATCTAGCTCCTCATGGGCTGTCTGAATAAGGCTGCAGTTCCTTGCTAGTGGTTGCTAGAGACTGCTCACGCTCCATAAGACATCTCCAGAGCACTTCACCACAGAAGCACACAAGGAGAGTCACAGACAGAGAATGACAGCAAGACAAAAGTTACAGTCTTTTCAGAAGACACATTCCATTAACTTTTGCCATATTTTGCTCATGAGAAGTACATCATTAGCCTTACTCCAAGACAATTTATAAAATGTGAATCCCAGGCAATGATGATCATTGGGAGCCATATCATCCAGATATGCAGAGTAAGTTAAAAAAAGAAAAGAAAAATATAAGAAGAATAGGGGGAGAAGGAGGAGGAGGAGGAGGAGGAGGAGGAGGAGGAGGAGGAGGAGGAAGAAGAAGAAGAAGAAGAAGAAGAAGAAGGAGAAGGAGAAGGAGAAGGAGAAGGAGAAGGAGAAGGAGAAGGAGAAGGAGAAGGAGAAGGAGAAGGAGAAGGAGAAGGAGAAGGAGAAGGAGAAGGAGAAGGAGAAGGAGAAGGAGAAGAAGAAGAAG